>CAKAOI010054111.1:191009-256467 GCA_916701655.1 Sebastiscus albofasciatus
CACACACACACACACACACACACACACTTCTACCTCAGGCTCTCCTGCTCCTCTGTTTCTCATCAGCTTTTGGCCAGTCTGGGTATGCCGCCTCCTCTCTAATGGCTCCTCAGACCAGCATCCCCTAAAGAGGAGCTGACTGATCACCCAGGGTCCTCTCTGATTGACAGACCAACACAGCCTCACAGAGTGATGAGAGCAAGAGTCAAAGGGGCAAGGCCTCTCTCTGCAGAGACAACAGTCTAAATGAGACCTCTGCCTTGAGCTGCATGGACCTGAGTAGACCTTTATCAGGCCCTCACACCTCAGTAATGGATGCTGCTAAGTACAAGACCAGCTCAGTGTCAAGCCTGGACTCTGTGCCGATGACACAAATGACAGAGTGCCTGAGTGATAACATCCTGCAATGGATAAACTCTACTAAGCCAGGCATTTTGGAAAGCTTAGCTAAAACGGTATCTCTGACTGCCAGTGACACCAACTATAACTGATGGGTCTGGCTGGACTGCTGAGAGCTATGAATCAGATCCAAGCTACTCCGGTGTTCCCTAGTGCCATATCCGGATGCAGACAGACGCAGGAGTGACGGGACGTACCGGATACAGGCGAAAGTAGGTAATGAGTGATGGCATGGAAGATTGCAAGGTGCAGCATTTCAAATAAGATAATCATGTATTCTTCAGCAGAAAATCTCTGACATGCGAGGCTGTCATGAAACTCATTTGTTATAGTAAGGTCAAACTAATAATTGAGAGAATGAGATGGGGTTTGGGTTGTAATCAGGGCTGCAACTAACGATTATTTTCATTGTCGATTAATGTGTTGATTATTTTCTCGATTAATTGATTCGTTGTTTGGTATAAAATGTCAGAAAATTATGAAAAAAGTGTTTCCCAAAACCCAAGATGACATCCTCAAATGTCTTGTTTTGTCCACAACTCAAAGATATTCAGTTTACTGTCATAGAGGAGTAAAGAAACCAGAACATATTCACATTCAAGAAGCTGCAATTAAAGAATTTTGACTTTTTTTCTTCAAAAATTACTCAAACCAATTAATCAATTTTCAAAATAGTTGATGATTAATTTAGCAGTTGACATGTCATCAATATATTATTGCAACTCTAGTTGCAAATGCCAATTACAATTTGCATTTGGTCCCAAGTTCGCAAAATCCTTGTTATATCTCAGAGTCTAACAAATAATAAGGAATACTCTATTTACTCTTTCTTTTTTCATCAGTATTGAGCATGAACAAATAAGTCCATTAAGTAATCTATCTGGCAAAACTTGAGTTTTAGTTCTTGTAAATCAAGCAATGTGAAAAACTGAATAGATTTGCTAAGGAGAGAGCACTTGGATTCAATATTTCTATATCCGCATTGTGAAAAATACTGTCAAACTCCAAACCTAAATGGGATTTACAAAGGGAACTATTTTGAAGCTGTTTCATACACCCACCCCCTCTCTTTCTTCTGCCTGTCTCACAGCTGTGTCTCATATGTTCATGAGGCCCCTGGAAGTGTGAGACACCAGAAGGGGAACATTTGCAATAGCTCAGCTCCACCTGGTTTGGCTGTTTTAACAGGCCGCCGGTTTGTGCAGTGCACACAGTGGGGTTACGCCAAAAACGTAGACAAGGGCGGACAGGACAGGCAGACAGGGAGGAGGGGAGAGGAAAAAATGTGCCTCCACCCTCTCTTGTCCTTGCACCCGACCCCACACTGCTTCATTTGAGGGTCAGTTTACCCTGAAAAAGGTTTTACTGTATCGTCTGCGGGTCTGCTTGGTCAGACCCCCCTCCGCCGAACCTCATCTGCCTCCCCGCGTACACGGGCCTTCAAAGGACTGCTGCCTGCTGCTCTCTGAGGCAACACATGAAATAAATATTAATCTGACCTCTGACCGCATGCTTTGAGCTCCTCAATAGAGATAAGCAGGCAGATGGAAAAAGGCACCAACTCTTACCATCGATAAAAAAGGAAGAGAAAAAGAGAACGATATTACTTGGAGATGAAAAGTGTTTTCTTGTGTTCTTGTGGGGGTTTGAAAGTGTTTCCAGTGATGTTTCACTGAACTGCTGTGTGGTCTTCTGTGGAGCTTAGTATCGTGCTCCAACCTGTTGGAGCGGGGAGGTGTGTATTTGTGCAGATTGTCTTAGATCATAGTGGGAAGAGTGTGTGCACTCCAAATGCCCCGGGCCAAATGAAATAAAAGTTTTAAAACTCCCTAAACGGAGAACAGGAAGAAGCAAATATGACATTTAAAGATCTTGTGAGCTCACGTTTGTAAGCCTTGTAGCGCTTCATAGTCATGGTTGCACAGCTGCAAGTCACTACAGCTCTGCTCTCGAGTGATTTACTCAGGTACACTGGCTCTGCTGGCAGAAGTGTGTCCACTCTCTTCACTGTCCATCGATTAGTTGTCAACTGTTGAATTAATCACTAACTATTTTGATAATCGATTAATTGGTTTGAGATTTTTTTTTAAGAAAAAAAAGTTTCAATTGTCTGATTTCAGCTTCTTAAATGTGAATATTTTCTGGTTTCTTCACTCCTCTATGACAGTAAACTGAATATCTTTGAGTTGTGGACAAAACAAGACATCTGAGGACGTCATCTTGGGCTTTGGGAAACACTGAAGGACTTTTTTCACCATTTTCTGATATTTTACAGACCAAACAACTAATCGATTAATCTAGAAAATAATCAACAGATTAATTGACAATGAAAATAATCATTAGTTGCAACCCTACTAATGATACAGGTCTTGACAGTGTGTATCACTGGATGTCTAAATATGTAAGCGGTTGTGTGTATCTTCGACCAAATATTGAGTTTACTGTAAAATACTCGAGAGAAATTGTGTGTATTCATTTGGCTGTTATTTTTTTCAGTGTGTGTGTCGTCGACTGAAGGTTCAAACACTATTTGTTCTGCTTTTGTGCTTTAGTTTTCCTTGTCAAAGGCCCCTCAGTGCAGCTCACCCAGCCTGGCCTCAGCCTGTGCCCACTGTTTACTGTGACTGTCATCAGGCCCATGGAGGCCCAAACAAAGGGGGGTCTGTTCCTATTATCCTGCCCAGGATTGTCAGCCCCTCTCTGGGCACAAACTGCGCCATGGGCTGGGGGGTTGTTGGAGGAGCACCGGGGGGTTTGACCTCGCCAACCTTACAGCAAGGGTGAGAGACCAAGAGAATGAGGGTAAGACAATGAGAGCGAGGGAAAAGAAAGTGTGTGAGAGAAAGAGAGAGAGAAAGATGTATAGTTCTAACTAAAAACCAAGACCCTTTCAAGTCCCCTGTCGGAAACTGCTGTAATGTAAACACCTGCGGCCATTAGCTGATTCTATCTGAGGCACCGGATAGAAATGTTTATATGTTACAGGCTACTACTGAAAGGCCATTTAAAAGCAAATAGAGGATTAGATATACAGAATGAGTAGTGGCAGGCTGTGTAAGCTTTCAGGCTTTAAGCCATGTTGAATTGTCATTGGAAAAAGAGGAGTGGAACGCCTTTGAAGACAAGAACAGCCACATTAAAATGGGCAGGAAGGTGAGCTAAGTGTAGAAGACCCCAAGACACGCTCTGCCTCCTTTCCCTTCCTCTGTTTGCAATCATAGCTTAAGCCGTCTGGCAGCCTCTCTTGCTGTGCCATTGAAGTCTAATTTTATTGTCATAAAAATCACCTGGCAAGCTGTAGCCCCTAAAACATCTCAGAGCCTTTTAAAAGTCCACTCTCTGTGTAGTGAAACGGTTTTAGGAGGTCTGTCTCGATAAAGCTGGTGCATCTGAATTCCCTCTGTGTCAGCGAGAGCAGAGCGCACAAGAGGGTCAGGAGCGTTCCATTAAAGTGTGGTGTTTAAGAGGTGCTGGGGCCAGGGGGGCAGATGGAGGGATGAAGCAGCTGCCAAACATCTGCACCCCTCCTTTGCAGTCTGCTCTCTGTCTCTGCACCACCGCCTTTTGTCACAAACTTCCTGCTCCAGCAGTGGGGATAGAAAAAAAACTTGGATATCTTAAAAAAATGCAGCATGAAATAGTCGTTGTGAGACATCAAACAGACAACTTTTAATGTCTCACAAACCATGTGAACCAAAGTATTCAGAGAGTGCACCTGCAGACCGCAGCATTGCAAATGCATGTTGCAACCTCTCCCACAGTATTCACCCACACAGGCAAATAATTACTCTCAGATATTATGAAGTCTGTTATTTTCCATAAGCACATACACTAACACTTGAAAGGCCTATTGTCACTGTCTGGACATCTGTCATTATTGAATCCACACAAGCATGCAGGCACTAGGGATTGTGGGAAAGGAATGGCGAAATGTGCTTTATCATAAACTGAAGCATCATGATACAAATCCCGTCCTAATCCGTTTTGTATTTGTACAGCCTCGAGCCTTTCTCCAAGTGGTAACAAAGGCCAACTTCGCTCTATCCCCATTAGAAACCACAGCATTCTCTCTCTCTCTCTCTCTCTCTCTCTCTCTCTCTCTCTCTCTCTCTCTCTCAATTTACTTTATGGCATGACTGTCAGGTGAACAATATTGCCAAAGCGTCAATTAAATAATAAATACAAAAAAAAGAACAAAATTAAAAAAAAACATATACTCATATATACAATTCATTAAGCAAAAATTGCAATATATAGATATTAAAAAGAACATGCATATAAATTTAAGAAAACAATAAAGAAGTAATTGTTTATGTCAATAAAACAAACAAATAAAAAACAATGATTAACAATATATTGCAATATCAAAAGATAAATGTAAAAAAACAATAACAAAAACAGAAAACAAACAAAAGAACCCTCTCTCTCTTTCTCTCTCTCTCCCTCTCTCTCTCTCTCTTTCTCTCTCTCTCCCTCTCTCTCTCCCTCTTTCTCTTTCTCCCTCTCTCTTTCTCTCTCTCTCTCTCTCTCTCCTGCTCCTCCCAGCACACAGCGCCTCCTCTCCTCACAACTTGTCCCTGTGTCTCTCCAGGGTGAAACTCGTCTGCTCTCAGCCTCCACTCTGCAGTTGCACAGCTGCACTCCAGTTTGGTAGCTGTTGTCCGCAGGCTGCGGATGAGGACAGAGGTCCGCGAGAAACACACAATCAACCCAGAAAAACCCAATCAACAAAAAAGGACTTTTTTGAAGTGAAGTTGATGTTTCATTCGGGAGCACTTTCCCTCAACATGAGGGTCCGTACCTGACTTTGGATATTTGAACACAGGCTGCTACAAGTTCATTTTCCCAGAGTTTCAGGCGCAATTACGCACGGCGAGTGAACCATGGCACCGATGTTGGATAGACGTGCTCCGGCTCTGCTCTTGGTTTGGAGCTACTGCGTCCTGGCGGATACCGCTTTCACGAACTTTACTCTGGACAACGAGTTCCACTCCAGCTTCATCCACCGCCGGCTGAAGAGCCAGGAGCGCAGAGAGATGCAGCGGGAGATCCTGTCGATCCTGGGGCTGCCGCACCGGCCGAGACCCAGCCTCCACGGGAAGCACAACGCAGCCCCGATGTTCATGTTGGACTTGTACAACGCCATGTCCACGGAGGGGGACGAGGACAGATACTCCTACCCGTACAAGCCCGTCTTCACCACCCAGGGCCCCCCCATAGCCAGCCTGCAAGACAACAACTTCTTGAACGACGCAGACATGGTCATGAGCTTCGTCAATTTGGGTAAGGCTCCTTATTCTCTCACCATATGTATGACCAGAAACTAATGAAACAAGATTATAGACATGTTTTAATGATGGCAAAGATTAAGGCCACTAAAGTCACTATTGTACACCATTACTCAATACAGTCAATAACCATTCTCTCAAGCTTATTTTTGTGATTAAAAAATGACCACATAGTATAATTAGGTGATTTCTTTTGACAGCCTCAGAGACATTAGAGATCCCTCCTAGGGACATACACTGTTTTCACACATTTTTGGTTTCTGTAACTACGATACAATACGATACAACTTTATTGTTTCATTCATTTTGCATCCATAGGCAGATCAGTTTGAGAAAAAGTACACATACAATAGACATACTGTTACCATAGACCAAGGGTACCCAAACTTTTCCCTTGGAGGGCCAAAACTGGAACTCAATGGAGGGCCACAGGCCAAAATTAAACACCTATTCTATTCTATTGTATTGTATTGTATTATTAAGATGCAAAATGGTACTAGGATCCCAAGTTCCCTTAATTGAATATGTTTTACATAGTTAGCCCCTTAAAACCCACCTGCTGAATACAATTTGGGCTCATTTATGCATTTTCAAGACTGTTTAGGGACCCCAGTATGTAGAAATATTAATGTACACTATTTTTAGAATAGGCAAAAATAACATGTATACTGCATTCAAACAACTGCATGTTTTCCCCAAAACTGCATGTGATTATCACA
This sequence comes from Sebastiscus albofasciatus, assembly GCA_916701655.1. Classification (NCBI taxonomy): domain Eukaryota; kingdom Metazoa; phylum Chordata; class Actinopteri; order Perciformes; family Sebastidae; genus Sebastiscus; species Sebastiscus albofasciatus. The sequence goes on from CAKAOI010054111.1 coordinate 197,416, forward strand.
AAGTGGACATGTCTGTAAAGGGGAGACTCGTGGGTACCCATAGAACCCATTTTCAGTCACATATCGTGAGGTCAGAGGTCAAGAGACCCCTTGACAAATGGCCATACCAGTTTTTGCCCACCAACATTTAGCCCAACTTTAGAGTGTTAGCCTCCTTCCTGACAAGCTAATATGACATGATATGGTACTGATGGAGTCCTTTTAGGTTTTCTAGTTTCATATGATGCCACTATCTTCTAACCATAAACCCGAGCCTGGTACGGCCTCCAAAAGACAGTAAAGTCGGTTGGGTCTTTTCATAAAAAAAAAAAAAAAGAAGAATTTGCTAACATCTGGCGGGCCAAATCACACCTGATGGCGGGCCAACTTTGGCCCGCGGGCCCCACTTTGGACAGACCTACCATAGACAGAGAGAGAAGTAAGGCCCATCAGACAAAAAAACAAAACACATCACAATTATTCATACATGGACTGATGGACAAAAGCGTTCTTTAGCCTGATGCGGTTAAATGTAGAGATGTATGATCAGAAACTAATGAAAATACAATGTTACAAGATTATAGACATGTTTTAATGATGGCAAAGATTAAGGCCACTAAAGTCATTATTGTACACCATTACTCCAGTCAATATCCATTCTCTCAAGCACAACTTATTTTTGTGACCACATAGTATAATTAGGTGATTCTTTTTGACAGCTTCAGAGACATTAGAGGTCCCTAAAACAGAAATATTAATGATTTTCTAAGGGACACACACTGTTTTCACACATTTTTGGTTTCTGTAACTGTTGTTAAGTGATCTGCTAAATGCATTCGTACAGGTTATACATGCATATTCACTATTTACTGCAAGTATTGCCCTCCACTTGTTGCAACTCACTGCATCATGAGTATTTCAGTCAAAGGATATCGGAGTCAAAGGTGACAGTAGAATCATTATGGACTTTATCTAAGGAGCAGCACTTGTATTTGTTCCTGATGTTACACCTACATGCACACACGAGACCTGCACAGCAACGATGTTTACATCCAACTGGCTGCAGTTATCCAGCTAATACCAGGAGTGTCACATTCCAGTGTCCGTCTCTGTTAAACAGCTGTGCAACCAGCTAATGTTCAGGTGCTGCTGGAGCTGCAGATGATGGACCAGCCAGCAGCTAATATGTCAACCATGTGTTATCTAAAGAATGAGTAAGTCAACAGCAGAATGGGTTCAAAGTGCACTGGGTCCTCCCTTCACTCTAATCTGGAGACATCCCTATAGACACACAGACCACAAAATAATGCAAGTCAAATGATGATCCAACGTTAGTTTCAGTTGGCGAGTCATTGTGTTGTTTAGTTCTTGGTTGTGAAATGTTGTTCCCTGGACCAACAATGTGCTGCTTATCTAATCAGAATGTTTATTGAAATCAAACAGTCTTGGACAATTTTATTGCCGTCAGCAACAATCAGAGGTTGTTAAGAGTAAATAATCACAACATTAGCAGGCGGTGTCAGATTTATGGATAGATAAACACGTCGTTATAATTCAATTTGCTCAACAAATTATGCAGTCACACAGCAACTCCACTTGCTCCAGATGAGTAGCTGTGTTTGATTTGAGTGTATTAGCCTTTACCATCATTTGGAGAAAATAGCAAATTAAATTCTGAGCAGGCATACGGTGGCTAAATGTTTGCAAGCCACCAGATTTTTTTGTGAAATTATGCTAGGATTTGGAAGTTTACATTCAACCCTGGAAAGATCATTGTTGGAGTGTGTTGGCAAGAGAGAGGGAGGTGACACTGGTTCCTCCACTCTGCACTGTGTAATTACTGTGGGAGCTGCTGCATTGTGACTATTTTTGACAGGCTGTGACACAGATGGATCTGACCACAGAGACTCGCAAAGTTAAGGGCCGGGGTTGCAGTGAGCTGACGAGGAAGAAGGGAGCTTTTGAGAGAGAGAGAGAGAAAGAAAGAAAGACGACAGATGGTTTGGGACTCGGTCCATTTCTTTTTGCAAGGATGATGCTTAAAAGCAGACAGAGAATCAAAACAAAGATGGGTCACATCAGCTGGAGAGAACATTTTATTTAATATATCAGATCATGAAAAGAAGTCTTGTGGCTAATGCAATTACTGATGGCATCTGTCCTGGTTGAGTCTTCTTCATGGCACATGTTCAGTGTTTCCAAATATGTCACTCATTTGGGTATAAAGTGTTGTCATTGCATTGTGTGTGTGCTATCTGCCACGTGTTGCATCTGTCAGTAGGGTTCATTGTTCGGTTTCTCCCCGAGTCTCATGTAATACCATCAAATGTGTGTCCAGGCAGCTTGATTCAAAACAGCAGATAATGTGCTGTTTCATTACCCTTCACATGAGAGAGAGAGAGAGAGAGACAGAGAAGTATGTGATGTCTATCGAATGGATTGACTGTTTCCTCTCCAAATTCCTTCCTTTCCACATTTGCTCATTGTGGGTTTGTTTTCTTATTTAGGTTGTCTGAGAGCAAAATGAGTGTGGCTTTTATTTAAAAACTGTCCCTCAAAGCTCTGCATGTCTCCATAACTACCGTGCCAAGGTACATTAGTCAGACTTTGCACACTGGTTGCTGCTTCCTGAGCGGCCTGTTTTCATGCACTGGTTTGTGATCTTTATTTAAGGCTAAATACTATGACAGGAATGTATCTAATGATTTTACTATAATGATAGAACGTAAACTACGTCAAAGAACATATCTCAGTTAATCACTACACTTAATATTAATCTAAAAAATATCTTCCTTCCTGATTGCCACTCAGGGGAGCTGCTGCACGTTGTTGTCAGCTTGTGTTGAGCGTTGCAGACTCCAGTGCAGCCAGCTAGGGCGGGTGTGGGCTTTGGGACAGACCCCAGACCAGGGACGTCTTCTCACTGAGTCACTTCAGTTTAAAAGCCCCAGCTGTGTAAATGGCTTACGGCATACATTCAGAATGTACACTGCTACACGAAACACCGGTCACCCATGGCACTGGGTGTGTGCCGGACACGCCATGATAACACGCCAGCGAGTGAACACATACACGCACATTCCCTGTCTCTCAGGGTGGCGACTGAAAAGTATACAAAAAGAAAATGATAAAAACGTGCATTTTAACATTTCACTTGCCAACATTTATACAAATTATGTTCGCCTGCACACGCATCACTTCCTTTTTGTAACTATTATTTAACGTAGTCCCAGTGGTCTCTGGCAGCATTAACCCTCAGCCACCATGAATTAAGGCATTTCCTCCTTAACAAACCACAGCTTCCAGGGCTTTTGGCCGCTACTTTGGCCTGTGCAGCGCTACAGTTCAGTTCAGTTCATGTTAAACTCTCACACAGGCCGGTAACCATTCAGGCACATGCACAAGCACTCATAATGCCCATCCTGAAAATCCCATTTACACTTCCCAGACCACAGGAAAGGGCTGTGACTTGGAAGTCTGCTATTTGCATCCTGGATGACTGAAACGGTAGCAGCATCAACACCTGTGTTTGTGTGGGAGGGAGGGTTGCAGTCTTTTACTGTAAAATGTTATCGTGAGGTGTGTTAGTCACCGCTTCCTTATTATTTCTGTTCCCATGCAGTCTGGCATCGATTAACGTAGCTTTGGGTGAGTGTAAGGGAAAAAGACAACGCTACATTCCTTGTTTGTGTGTTTTTGTACATTAAGGGTGTCCAGTAATTCAATATAATGGTTCATTCATCTTCAGCAGATTCATATTGGTATGATATGGTCTTATCATCATATTGTTCTAAGTTAAAGGGTAAGACTGATGTTTTTCTAATTGTCAACAAATCCCATGAAAAGACCAAAACTAACAGTATTCATATTGTATATGTATATTATCATATTGTCCGTCTCTTAAAGGAACAGTGTGTAACATTTCGGGGGATCTATTAGCAGAAATGGAATATAATATTCATAACTATTGTGGTGGTCGTTTCTGTTAAAGCAAGACACAAACCAAGGTAACAACTTGTCTTTCAAGTAAATTTAATAAAAAAGCATATATTAATAAGAAAAGCATCTGCAGATGGACTCACGAGCACAGCCACCTGAGTGGACTGTGGCAAGTGAGCCCCGAACACAAAGAGTAGTCAGTATTTATACATACTAAAGCATAACACACAGATGAGTGCAAAGAAGAGAAAGATAGAAAGTGTATCATTACGTCAGCACAGAACAGACAACAGAGCATCACAAGACATAACAAGTACTTCAGCCCTCTGTTGTTTATGGTCACAGAAGGTAAAACCGTCGGGTCACTGTTTTAATGCTTATGGTGACAAGGTCTGCTAGATGTGAGGGAGGAGTGAGCAGAGGGGTACTCAGTTGGTTGCAATCTGCAACCAAACCCCAGATGCCTCAAAATTCTACTCACTGTCCCTTTTTAATACTAAATAATTTGTTTAATTTTATTAAAAAGATTTGTGGACAAAAAGAAAGTATAGAATATCATCAGACTTGTCCTTTTAATGATTCAAAGCTGTAAGCAGTAATTCAAAACTTACAAAAGTAGCTGTTGAAGTTTTTCTTTTACGCATGCGAGGAGTTTGGTCTTGTGTAATGTGTAACAGTAACACAATTTATTGTTTTGATTACATTTATTCGATTATTTTAAATGTGATTTTGCCATATAATGATAAATATCAGCATCTTAAAATATCCTTATTAGTGTGATGATGGCTGCCTTGGTTTCAGTGTCCTGGTACTGTGCATATACTGGCTCACTGTCACACTGTCATGGCTTACTGTTCTTATAAACGTGCTTGTTCATTCTGTAGCATTTTCAGTAAATAAACCCTGGCTGATGGGTCCCTGCATGTGTAACAGTGATGCTGTTAGTCAGCCTCTATGTCTGGACACTCCGAGGGGGTGCTGTTGGAAAGTAAAAGCATTGAAAACGTGAACAAATATCAAGCCAGTGACAAAAATGTGCTACCAGGGAGAATTTAATTGCTCAGTGTTCTGCTGCTGTTAATCTGCACCAGATGTGATAGATTTCACTAAACGGAGTTGAAAAGCAGTACACAAACAAAGCTCTACTGCTTTCTCTCGTTGCTGCAATATACAACATTTTGATAGTTGTTTTCTCAAACAATTCAAGCCGCGATTTTGCCATAGACTGTATAAAATATGGACGTAGTCTCCGTGACGTCGCCCAGAGTTTTCTGAAGAGCGGTAGTGAAGCTACAAGTGGGCTGCTCCGGCCTTCGCCATCCTGGCAGTCACACCTAACTCCTGGGTAATCCAAAAATGGGCCCGGATGACGCAGCAGAGTAGACAGCTAGCGACCTGAGATGGCACTCGCCTGTCACTCAAAGCAACCACGCCCTCAATTAAGCCTAACTTTATATATAGAGACCAAAACTATTTTCTGTATCAGGCTGTAACCATGTTTATTTCTGCTGTCAAGTTTGGCATTTTAGCATGGGAGTCTATGGGGATTGACTGGCTTTTGGAGCCAGCCTCAAGTGGCCATTTGAGGAACTGCACTTTTTGGCACTTGCATATTGACTTCATTTCTCTACACCGGAAGTTGCCGCTTGGATGTTGCACATGATGACCAATTTTAATGTTGGTATTGTGTCATGTTGAAGCTTCGCCTATATTTGACTAGTGAGTTGAGGCTATGATCAGAGGTATCATAACAGACCTGGCTGAGTGAGTCAGTGCACTAGCAGGTAATTATCCTCTGCGTTACCTTGGTGACCTGACGGGGCACCACCTGGCCCTCCGCCATTCACGGCCCTCCGTCTGCTGCCACACAGTTTGTCTGCCAGCTCTCTCTGAATTTATAGAATGTGTTAACAGGAAGGTAATGGAGAGCAGAGAGGGGAAGAAATGTCTAAGTGGTAAATTAGTTTAGATTTATGAGAGGCTTTGGCTTTCAGACAGCATTCACCGTCACCGGCTCGCACACTCACGGCCGCATGCTCGGAAGCAGTTGTGTCACAATGCAGTCACGCTGGAGGCACGCAGCCCTAGTTTTATAGCCGATAGTAGAGAAGCAGAGACGTCCACACTTGTAATTTCAAATGAATAGCTCCAATATCTCTTTTTTGTTTTAAAAAAACATACTCGTAATCTCCCGTTCATTCCCTCCCCACCCTTCTCTCTATTGCTCCTCGCATTCCTCTTCACAGTGGGCTGCCCATGGTGCTGAGGTTAATACAGATGTTTCCCTCTGTCTGCAGGCCAAAGCAGCTGTGCAGAGAAACTTTATCTTTTCAGAGTCCAACAAGTCCCCTCGTCTCGACCTCCACCATCACGTCTGGCCCTGTCTCCAATCTGTCCCACACACGCAGGACCATCCGACACCAAATTTCCCTCCCAACCCTCCTGAACCAACAGTATTGATTATCAGCACTGGCCTCCTAGTTTTAATTAGTTAGTTATCATATGGTCCCAGTGGCGTTGTGTGGTGTTTAGTCTCCAACCTCCTGCTCTGGCCCTCACCTCCAGGGGTTTAAACCTCCCGTGCTTCCAGACATAAAACATTTCAACACTTTCTCAAGTTCTTTTGTGTGTTTTTCCACTCCCCACCTCTCTCTCACACACACATACTATCCTCATACACACACTTTCTCTGAACCCAAATCACAGCTTTCCCTTTCTCTCTACTTCATTTCTCACTCCTTCTGATGGATGTGTCTGTCTCGGTCTCTCCGTCTCACACTAGAAGCTGCTTCCTCATATGTGTTTGAGGAGGCTTCTCATCACACGAGGAGCAGAAAATTAAAACAAGTATGTGTTGAAGGCCAGTCATTCCTCTGTGTGTCCTTGACACTGTTAGTACGCCTTTCTCCCTCCCATAGATTTATGTAATCGCTTCTGTATGCACTCCTAGTGAACTAAAAGCACACACATTTGTACGTACGTGCATGTGTGGAGAGAGACGCACACACTCTTTAGTTTTTTTGCCCAAGAGGAATGTTTCTGGAGCTAATTAGTGTTATTGAGCACATGTTTTATTGCCTTCTGCTGGACAGGGAGTGAGCAGAAGCAGAGGAATGTAACAGTTGGTACAGATAGCCCTGCCTGCCTGTCAGGTAATTTCTCTTAATGCTCTCCGCAGTTTGATGTATTACGCTGAGGTCAGGTGCAGAAATAAATAACACAAATGGAGACAAAGAATCTCTCTTAAGCTTCAGGCAGCTTTACAAAGTACAGCCACAGAAATCCAGGAAAATCCTGTTGTTTTCCCATTTATTGTCTCCGAGATTCACCTGTTGAACCCAGGAGTCCAGAATGACATCTGGATGTACATAGCAGAGCCTCTGTGCTCTTGGCCAGGCTGAGGCACTTGCTGGGAGGGATGATGAAACACTCTGCGGGTGGGACTTGACAATGTGGCGAGTGGTCAAATGGTCCAGATGTACTAAGCAGCGGGCGTTCTAGCTTCGCTATGATGATGGACGGAGCTCCTTCATTGCCAGGAATGTTGGGCTCATTTCAGTTTTTCTAATAATTTCACTCTTTTGCTCTGACTTTATCTTTCTCTGTCTGCCTCTCCAAACGTAGCTCCAGTTTTATGTTAAACTCACATAATTTGTCCTTTATATACAATATACAACCCAAGCAAAATGCATATAAAATGAAGATTAATTGCTACATTAAAGTGAGCTGCAAGATTATAAAAAAGTGCAGTGGATAACAGAATGAATGATATTCCCACCCGTTTAGCCACTTCTCTTTCATCTGGGTTACTTTGGCCTTGCCTTATCGGTGACCGGCAGCACATAATACTCCCCTGCACTTTTATGACGGCGGGTACCAAGCAGCGAAGCTGAGAGAGCAGATGTGGGCCAGAGCACAGCCAGAGATCCTGGGACCAACAGCTCCGCTGCTGCAAAAACAAATACAGCACTCTTTCCTTGGTATTGGGGCACTGACGGGGCGGAGGGGAGAGGAGGGGAGGAAGGAGGAGAGGAAAGGAAAGGCGAAGAGGAGAGGGGAAAGGTGGATCACGAATGGATGCTCTGCATTTCTTCAAACGGAGTGCATTTCTTTCTTTATTCCTTTTCCTTGTGGTAACATAGTGTGCTTTAGAGCATTCGTGTTAGGGCAGAGTGTTTGTGCATAGTAAAACCCTATTTTAGAGCCACTTACCCTGCCCAGCCACCAGCTGCATCGTGTGATGTGTGTTAGCTCTCCGAGCGGAAGATTGCGTTAGCGGAAGCCCGTAATACTGTCCAGATTCCTCTACAGGTTCCAACAGCCAAATCAAAGCTTGTAAAAGCCAAGCAACAACTGTATGCAGTGTTTTTTTTTTTAAGTGATGAAATTTTGCGCCTGTGCAGTGTGGAATATGAACTACATTTGGCAGGTTTCTATTTATTTAGGCAAGCGTGCAGCTGTGTTTCCCTTGTGTTTCCTCCACTGCTATTTTGTTTATTTTAAAAAGCAATGGGCTGTAATTAAACAAAATAAACAACAAGCTGTTAAAATCAGGGTGCCAGTGTGCCCGTCATGTGTGCATAAGATGCCGTTGTGGGATTCAGGAGGAAATTATAAAAAAGTTTTATGTAGACACCGGGAAATCTGTGTGTCTCTTTGTGCCAATGTGCGTATTGTATGTGAGTTTTCCTGAGGTCTATAATAAGAGGCGGCTTGGCTGGTCGAGGAGGGTGTGGCCCCTGTGGCCACAAAATTAAAGAACATAAAAACAAGGGGATGAGGGGAAGAGTGCGAGGGGGAAACTGAATGGCTGTGGTTCCACGTCTCTGAGTTGTTTTATCCTGCAGTTAAGAGGAAGTGCAGATGGTTACTGTGGCGTTAGCAGGGAGAGATCCCTCACTGCTTGGCACAGATCTCGCCACACCCCTTCAACCCTGTCTCTCAACGCATTATATCGCACCACAGAACAATGACCGCTGAAGATTTAGGATGTGGTTTCTTTGTTGTCACCGTTGCCTTTCACTAATGTGCAATCTCTCTTGACCGACCTCTGAGGGAACATGATGATGTGTAAGTTCCCATTTCTTAGATGACTCAATTTGTCCTGCAGGACCTTCAGTCACTGTAGTATGGGCTCTTCAGATTTCACCACTTTGGCTTACAGTAAAGAAGAGGTTCATCCCAAATATATATATATATATATATATATATTGTATAAAAAAAATATACATTTTCTGACTTACCACTAATGATATCAAAGAAGAGAAGATCGATATTACTCTTATGTCTGAAATATGAAGCTACAGCCAGGAGCCAGCTAAGTTAGCTTAGCACAAGACTAGAAACAGAGGGAAACCTGGCCTAGCCTGGTTGTATCTGTAGGTAACAAAGTTTGCTTGCCAGCACCTCTTAAAGTGGCAGTAAGCAGTATATTTTTGGCATCATTGGGCAAAAATTCCATAATAACCTTTCAGCATATTGTACTTCAAGTTTTCTGAGAGATAACTAGACTTCTGCACCTCCTCATGGCTCCGTTTTCAGGCTTTACAAAATCTAGCTCGTGACGGGAGACTTTGACCAATCACAGGTAATTTCAGAGAGAGAGCGTTCCTATTGGCTGTGCTCCGGTCATGTGACTGGCACTTGGCGTTCCTTCAAGCCATCTCAACCTGATCTCAACATGGCTACTGGATCACAAACTTTCTCATTTTACAGCTAATCCGTGCACTACAAGATCTGAAAATATTTTAGGTAAGAAATAGGCATTAACGTAACATAATATTGATTCATATTTGATCAGCGCAGCCTAGTTTGACCGTTTGGTTGGAGTTTGCGAGTGATTGACAGCCGGTTCTCATAGACAGCAGATGGACAGCAGATCCCAGATCAGCTCTTACTGCTTGTTTTCTTCCGGTCTGTGAAATCTTGCAGATGCCGCTAGGAGCACCGGAGGACACAGAGGCACATGATTTTTTTCAGGTTACCTGCTTCATGTACTACTGTCACGATATAGCGGCTGTTTTATAAAAATAACTTTTCACTTTCACTTATCATATTTGCTCCAATCTCGCCTACTTCAGCTTTAAGTTCACTAATTAACACGTTATGTTTCATTTGTTTAATGTAAAAACTATAGGGATTTGGCGATTTTAGACCATTTCACAGTTGTATATGTAAACATTGTAGGGCTGTCAATCAATTAAAATATTTATTCGTGAATAATCGCATGATTGTCGAAAGTTCATCATGATTAATCACAAATTAATCGTACATTTTTTATCTGTTCAAAATGTACCTTAAATGGAGATTTGTCACGTATTTAATACTTTTACAGTATCTACATGGGAGTGGGCAAATATGCTGCTTTATGCAATTGTATGTACAGTATATATTTATTACTGGAAATCAATTAACAACACAAAACAATGACAAATAATGTCCAGAAACCCTCACAGGTACTGCATTTAACATAAAATATATGCTCAAATCATGACATGGTAAACTGCAGCCCAACAGGCAACAACAGCTGTCAGTGTGTCAGTGTGCTGACTTGACTATGACTTGACCCAAACTGCATGTGATTATCATAAAGTGGGCATATCTGTAAAGGGGAGACTCGTGGGTACCCAGAGAACCCATTTTCATTCACATATCTTGAGGTCAGAGGTCAAGGAACCCCCTATGAAAATGGCCATGACAGTTTTTACTTGCTAAAATTTTGCGCACGTTTGGAGCGTTATTTAGTCTCCTTCAAAACAAGCTAGTGTGACATGATTGGGAACAATAGATTCCTTAGGTTTTCCAGTTCCATATGATACCAGTATCTTCACTCTTTAAGACTGAGCTTGCTACAACCTAAAAATCGCAAGTTGTGTTAATGTGTTAAAGAAATTGGTGACGTTAATACGAATTGGCGTTAACACGTTATTATCGCGTTAACTTTGACTGCCCTAAAACATTCCAAATGATGTAAGCTGATAGGTAGTAAACATAGGGTCCACTGGTTGCATGGCACCTGCTCCCAGCCATGATATAGTACAGCATTATACATTATAAACCCCTGCAAATTGTCTTTTTTAAACTTAAGTTTTTGTACAGATTAAACAAGATATTACTTCTTAAATACGAAGCTTTAGAGGTGGCGTAGGTGTCACCTTTGTACAGAGCCAGGGCTAGCTGTATCCCCCTGTTTTCAGTCTTTATGCTAAGCTAAGCTAACCAGCTTCATATATAACGGACAGATATGAGAGTGGTATCAATCTTCTCATCTAACTCTGCCAGAAAGCGAATAAGCGTACTTCCTGAAATGTCGAACAATTCCTTTAACTATCTGCATGGCTAGGTACCAGTATAGGTAAGGTCATTTGTGATTTTGTTAGTTTGGATGGAGCTACCCTTTAGCACAGCTGCTGCGCGGGTGCTCTGTAAAGGACCGAGGTAGAGCGCCAAAGAGAGGCTTTATAGTCAGATACATTCCTGTGAGTTCCAGGCTGTTGCATATCCAGTATAAATCTCCGGTCCATGATGCCCAGCAAAGCATGAGGTGGAACCCAGCACTACAGTTTACGGGTGCAGAGAGAGGGAGAGAGAGAGGTCAGCAAAGCTGCTGGTGAGTATAATCTGAGACCTCTCCGTGGCCCTCAGGCTAGAGAGAACTCAGAAAAGTTTGGTCTGACCACAAGTCTTAAATGTATAGATTCTTCTTCCTGTGGTTACTGCTTCTACTTGCAGACAGGCTCAAAGGCATGTGGACGTGATCGTGCACACACACACACACATGCACACACGCTGCGGTGAGTTAATGATCGTTAAGTGTGAGTAAGTTATAGCATGAAACTCCGCTGACCCTTTCCCAGGGAGCCAGCGCTGTCAGGCCCTACAGCAGTACAAATACATCACACAGGCATGATGTCATCAGTAGTCGCCAGTGGGCAGGATGTTTCCTAACGTGGTAATCGGCCTACTGTGGGTAGTCACCGGGTACCCAGGAGATCAAACCCTCTCTACTCTTTATAGGATAAACATCTTGAGCAATCTGCCCCTTCCTTGCACTCAGTTTTTCTTCCTCTCTCTCCTTATTTAGCTTATGGAAACTTTGACTTACTCGTTCCCAGCACTGGGCTTAAAACATTGTTGAAGTCAGAGCAACAGAAAGAAAGACAGATCATTATGGTGCATCAATCAAATTTGCATGACTCTATATAGTGTTACAGTCCCCTTCATTTGCTTCCACATGAAATGATGTGACCCTGGTTTGACTTATTGCTTTTCTGGTTTTGGAATCAGGTGTGCTGTTGGAGTTAATGGGCTCTACAGGGATGCAGAATGAGGTGCAGATGATGGTTGCACAGCTATCTCAAGAGAACTGAAGGTGGGGTGTGAGGAGAGGAAAGGGGAGGGGAGGGAGGAGGGGGTCTTAATCTGTCGGTAGAGAGAAGTGAGAGTGGAGCCAGAGGTGAGATCCCCCTCCTGCAGAGCAGCGGAAGCGTGCAAGGCGCGACTGAGGGGTGTGAGGGTGCCGAACAGACACTTGGGCTAATGCGAGCCGTCAGATTTGGCCGCTGCTGCTCCGGAGCTTGAGGTGTCGGAGAAGTGTCTTAGGTCTACTGGCCCAGCTGGAGAGGCGAAGCAGAGAGGGAAAAAGGGAAGAGAGGGAAGAGAGAAAAATGAGTTAAAGGATAAAGCTGGTTATATTCTGTATTTTTTGTTAATGTCAACAAATTGAATACTTTCTGATTTCACCAGGATGTCAGTGTCTCTCAGCCTCAAGCCCATTTGTTCCTAACTACGAAATGGGTCACAAATGTATGATTTAATTTTTTTTAAAGGCTAGTTAATTAATTTCCTTAAACAACTGATAACTGTAATTTTTAACAGATGTTACTCAAACAGAAGTAAATAGTGTATTTGTTGGGGACTATTTACAGCTGAGGATTTGGTGCGCTAGCGAGTATTTACAGCAGCAGGATGGTGTATGTGGGATCGACTGCAGTGCCCATGTTCATGGTAAGGAAGAAACATGTCACCCATTTTCAACCTGTTTTCCTCTGAGAACTAATTTGACAAAATGATTGATGATGATGGTTGAGAGCTACTCATAGCACCAAGTTGTACATTGCCAATAGCAGAAATAATTTTTCTCCTTCTTTTATGGTCCTTTTAATAACGTTTCAGCCACCGCAGTCATCGCATCTATTGCAGTCCCGGCATAGTGAAAGGGCTTTTTGTGTTTCATTAGGATGTGCGCCACTAAACAAATCCTTTGGTGCTGCGTTGGCCTTTCTTTGTCAGTTTGGTAAACGGAGACTGTTGTCTTTCAAGTGTTTGCTGAAGTGGAGCTAAAAAAATAGTATGATTTTTGCCTTTTATTGGCCTGGCTATTTTCTGCGGTCATTGTCAAATCTGGTGTGTGCTTGCTAACATTGCCTAACGTTATGGCGTCACTGATGTAACCAAACGTGAAAGCAGTGTAACTTGTTTAATTGACAGCTGATTGGCAAATAATCATTTTGTGTCAGAAGATTGGGGGATGTCTGTGAATTTGATTGGATAGAAATTTAAACGGCTTTACAAAGTGACTTTGTGTTATCTAATTTATGTAGACTAGAGCCACTCAGAAACAGGTAGCAAGCTACTGGTAGCTCTGGTAGGATTGATTTTGATTTTTAAAAAAGATATTTAAAATATAAAGTTAAATGAAATAAAATTCAGAAATCATGGCTGTAGAATAGGGAACCTCAAATCACTGTTGATTATTTTCTGTAAAAAGATCAGTGGTTTTGGCTGTTAGCAGGCAGAGACTCTCAGTAGTGGAGAACATGATGAAGAAGGCGTACGCCTTGTGGGGAAGCATAACTCTTGAAAGATGCTAACACAGTGATCGTACCGTAGTAACCTTCTGGTTGCCAGGTGCACTGACAGAAGTCGCGATCACCCCGGCATCTCTGATGTGTGCTGCTGTGCACGTGTGTGGCCCGCACAAGTCAAATTATGTGGGATGACTGTGCATCATCAGCAGTTTGTATAAAAAGTAAATCAGCAGTCAAACCAAAATGATAAAAGCAGCTTGCTTTGTGTGTGTGCGTGTGTGTGTGTGTGTGTTGTGTGTGTGTATACATGTTTGTGTGTTTGTCTCTTTTGCATGTGTGTGTTGTTGCATCTCTAATTATGGATTACAGAAACCCATAATGATTGTGTTACTGTGCTGTGACGCACAAGACCGTTCGTTTCACAGGAAACACTTTGTGATAGTCGTTTGTGTGTGTTGGAGTGTGCTTTTTTGTGTGTGTGTGTGTGTGTGTGTGAGGAGCAGCAACCGATCCGGACGCCGGCTACTCAGAATGAAGGGCTCATAAGCCATGAGAGGGTGTGTTCACCATGTTTGTGGTGTGTGTGTATGTACGCGACACAGGTGGGGCGATGGCTACTCACTTCCTCCCAGAGGAAGTCATAAATGCACCCGCTTGGCTTTGACTGTGCCTCTTCCCCTCATCTAATGACTGCCATACTGCTATAATGGCCTGTAAGAGAAGGAGAAAGAATCGTGGCAGAGGCTGAGGCTACGCTCTGTAGGGTGCTCTCATTTTCTCTCAAACTGTACAGATGAAATTCATACAATGAGGAGTGGAAAATGGAAAGCGATGCAAGAGAAATAGTTAGTGTGGGAGTTTCACAGCAGCATCCAGCTGTTCTCACAAGCAAAAAATAAAGAGCTTTTACAGTAAGGGGCGGGTGGCTGCTCTAGAGGCAAAAGAACAGGTCTGGCTTTCTCCCCAGAGGGAGTGCACCTGTGCTGGGCTACAGGAGGAGGGAGAGGTCCCTAGTGTGGTGGAAGAAAAGGCAGGGCCTGGAGCAGAGAGGTATGAAGGAGAAAAGAGAGAGGGCACCGAAAACATGATGTAACTGGATGGATGATAAAATGAAAATGGTAGTATATTCCTCTTCTGAATGGAGACCATTTGCTTTGTTTTAAGGGGTCACACAAGCATAGACAAGAGGTGGACGTACACGTAGTCACCGTGACCTCACCCATTGATTTGTGGACTGCCGTTTTGAAGCCTCAATTCCGGCGATTTGGCCGTCGCCATGTTGTTGTTTTTTTGCAACCAATAGTGACAGGGGAAGGTGGAATAAGTCATTTTTAGGCCACCAAAATGTTAATACTAACTTTCATGAACTGAAAACACACTGTGAAAGGGTTAAAGTTGTAAGATGAAAACACGGACAACGCCGTGGTGGTGACCTGTCAATCACGTGGTAGCCACGCCCTTAAGCACACCCTTCTTTATGGTCTACTTCACTCTAAATGGGACCATAATTTACTAAATGAACATCATGCTGTATTGAAGAAGACTTGAAACTAGTGATTGAGACCATAAACTCGTAGTGTAGTAGAGTCGGAATGTGAGGTCAGCTTCAGGTGTATGTCTTCAGCACAAGAATGTACGTGGACACACTCAGTATAATGTCGTTGAAGGTGACTTGGGGCTTGATGGAGGCCATGATTGACGGAGTGGTCCACAGTGCAGATATGGTACAAGCGGACAGAGAAGAGGGCTGGTGTAAACGAATAAAGGTCTAACTCCATTGTTTTCAGGAAGAGCTGAACAGCTTTTCAAACCAGTCCAATGTGTGCCCGCAGCAGATCGAGGACAATGGGAGCCTAAAGCGAGGCCATCTAATGGCCAACAGAGAGCAGAGCTGTCCCTCATTGAAGAGTAATTAGATCCTTTCTTTACTCCTGCTCTGGCCAATCATCTCACAGTGCTGCCTTTGTATAATGTCCTTCAGCAACTGGGTTTAATAGAGACATAAATGAAAGGGGGTGTAGGGGAGAGAGAGTCCACTGGGAAAACTGCATAAGAGGGAAGAGAGGAAACAGGACTGAGGAAGACAAAGAGGCAGGTGTGCAGTGAAAGAAATAACACCGCGCTAGCTGTGCAATGAAACATGCATAACATTTACATCATTGCTCACTTATATTACTAACAGCTGGTATAGAGCAGAAGTACGCTGTCGTCAGAAATTCTTTTGAATTATAATGTGTGTGCATGCACTAGTGTGATGATAGCTTGGCAAAGATCCTTTTTTTTTCGAACCAAAGTTGTTCAGAGTTCAAGGGCGGTCGAATCTGATAAAGAACGGTTGAGTAGCAATGGATAGCCGATGGATGGCTGGATAGCGGCATGGCTCTGTTGCTCTGTTTCAGTCAGTTCGTTCACCACTTTGGTCCAGACAGAAGTATCTCAACAACTATGACATTTTGTACAAACATTCGTGGTCTCCAGAGGATGAATCCTAATGATTTTGGTCATCCCCTGACTTTTCCTTTTCCTTCTCCTTCATTTCCAATTGGCCAATAATTGGAAATTAAATATCCCCTTCTATAATAACTTTGGTTATCCGTTAACTTTTCATCTAGCTTCATTATCAGATCAATGATTAGGTTTATGACCAAATACCTGCAAAACTAATGACATTCCCATCAGCCTCAGCTGTGCTTTGTTTTAAATGTGAGTTAATATTAGCCTGCTGTAGAGCTGCCACGATTAATCAATTCATTGTCAAATATTTAATTAATCGCCAACTATTATCATAATCGATTGATCGGTTTGAGTAATTTTCTTTTTAAAAAGTAAAAATTCTCTGATTCCCGCTTCTTAAATGTGAATAATGTCTGGTTTCTTTACTCCTCTATGACAGTAAACTGAATATTTTTGAGTTGTGGACAAAACAAGACATTTGAGGACGTCATCTTGGGCTTTGGGAAACACTACCACACACAACATTTTCTAGATCAAACAACTAATCGATTAATCAAGAAAATAGTCGACAGATTAATCAACAATTAAAATAATCGTTAGTTGCAGCCCTACTTTGGATATATAAATGTCAGGGAAGCCAATGTCAGAAAATCACATCACATTTCCCAAAGCTCAGGGTGATGTCTTGAAACTGCTTGTTGTCTGACCCCCGAACCCTAAGATTCCAATTGCAATGTTTTCCTTGTAGAGCTCTTTATAGTCTCTGGTTTTGATAAGTGCTGTATAAATAAGGGAGAGAGGAAATCTCTACTCTAAACTACAGTATATAGAAGAGGTACAAGTCCAATTAAAGAAAAAAAACAAATTGCCACAGGGGGTCTGGGTAGATGATGTATTGTTTTCATGCTTTTTGCAAGCTTATAAATGATTTAATGTGTTTGTGTGTGTGTGTATCTGTTTGTATATGTATGTTTGTGTGTGTGGGCGGTCTGTCTGACAGTTGATAAAGAGGGAGGTGGAGGGAGAGCCAGGAGATGATGAGAGACAAGGCGCTGACCCCTGGGATGTCCTGCTGGGACATGAGAGGAGCAGGGTCAGGGGGGGCACGTCTTGGGGGTGTAGCGGGGTGGGGGACTCGGAGAGCTGGGATGTGGGGATGAGAGAGAGGAGGGGATCGGGATGGGGGTACACCAAACACGGAGCCCCCAACTCATGAGAACCAGATGAAGGGCAGACTGGATAACTCTCTGGGGCTATGAGAGGAAGAGAGGGAGAAGAAAGGCGCTCATAAAGCTGTCAGAGTCCGCCTGCATCTCTCTATCATGGCTCAGTGTGCGCCAGATGCATTGCTCCTAGTCCTCATGAATGTTTCAATCATAAGCCAACACGTGTACTGCATATCTATAGATGTTTTTAATCTGGGACTGACCAACAGTCTGACAAGCTGTGTCAGCTCCTCGCTAACAACCGAGGTTGATGGACTGTGGAGGAAGAATGAATTGTAAAAATCTGGGAGAAAAAGACATTTGTGTTTTGTTTCTCTGTAAGATGCAACTCAATACCACACAAAAACGTTTTAGGCCACATTACCCCTCTGTTTCCCTGCACACATTTTGCATCCCTGCTCATAAAAGGGGGATGCAAAAGAGCTCGTGAAAAGAAGCAACATTTTCTGCACACATAAAGTCTGTCTGATGATACATTTTTATAAGTTTGTTTGTTTTTTTTTTCACAGTGGAGCACGATAAAGAGTTCCTACCAGTTCGACGGCATCACAGAGAATTCAGATTCGACCTATCACGGATCCCGGAGGGCGAGGCGGTCACTGCTGCTGAGTTTCGTATATATAAAGACTTCATCCACGAACGTGTCGATAATGAGACCTTCCGCATCAGCATCTACCAGGTGCTGGAGGAACACACTGATAGGTGAGCATGGCTTACATTCTCATAAACCCTTAGCTGTACTTTTCTGTTCAGTGCTGATTAGCAAATGTTTCAGTAGCATGCTAACACTTTAACACAACTAAGATGGTAAACATTATACCTGCTAAACATCCCCATGTAAGCATTGTCATTGTGAGCATGTTAGCATGCTGATTTTCGCACTTAGCTCAAAGCACCGCTGTGCCTGAGTACAGCCTCACAAAGCTGCTAGCGTAGCTGTACTGTAGACTCTTAAGCTGGGGACACACCAACCCGACATCAGAGAACTAGTGGCGATGAAGGCCGACTGTTGCGTCGCCTCACGTCGCCTTTGTTTTGGCCAACAAGTTGCACCCGAACACACCACAAAGACTAAAGCCGACAGCCAGTTATCACGTACGTTCTGCGCCTGCGTGAGATGAAATAACTCTCCACACGCCGGTAGTCTGTATTCGTCATTCAAAAAGGGAAACCGGAAGACAGAGGACTGCGGATATGCAAGCTGTTGTTATGGCACATACATAAAAGCAAAGCAGTGTTTTGGCAACCATTTTCACACCACTGTCACTCACCACTCAGCTTCATTCTAGATGGCCATGTTGTGAAAATATCCGTGTATTGGTGTGATCAGATGAGATGAAGATGAAAAATGAGAAGAGCCCTCTGTGTATGTCGTCTTGACTTTATTTGTTTGCTTGCTTTCCTCACTTCCATTTCTCTTCTCTTGCACTGATTCGCTTAAGCTGAACAGCCAATCAGAGTGATTTCTCCCACTGACGGGCACTGCCGCCGATTCAACATGCTGAATCGTCCAAATAACCTCCAACACGGGCAGACTAGAGCCGATGGTGCGGGACACGCCACAAAAACTAGGCTGACGGACGCTCACCGATGGCCCCAAGCTGACCGTCGGCTTGGTGTTTCAGGGCCTCAAGTCTAAAGTTTATTTATTTATTTAAGAGGAAATGGCATTCGCTGGTTCCATGTTCTTAAATGTGACTGATCGTTGCTTTTTTCTGTTTTATGTAATATGCCTTTTTCACAGCAGACATTTGTCACACTTAGTAGGAAAAAGCATAGGTGTTATTACTAATAACATTAACGATGGCTCTGTTCCATTCAAATGTCCCAGTAAGCCATAGCGGTGTGCCAGAGAAACCAAAGCAGCTAAATGGAATTTAGCCATCGTTCATTTCACTGTTTCCTAGTGTGAAATGTCAAAATATATGAAATGTGTGAAAAAAGCCTGTTGAATGTCTTTAGGTTTTGGACTAGTGTGCATAATTTAATGAAATCACCTTGGGAATTCATATTTGCTTTTGTCATTATTTTCTTATCTTTTATAGATAATTAATTGAAAACTCGTCATATTTGTCAATAATGAAAATAATAAATTCAGTCCTTATCTGGAAGCTTCTCCAATCAGAAGAGGTCTTAGCCCCACCTTCTCCATGTGGCTAATCTGGGCCGTCCAGAAGGTGTATGTAACTCGGGAATGGCCAATGTCCTGCTCTCCTCGACCCCTCCTAAAGGTTTCTGTTGTCCAGAGGGAACAACACAGTCATTTATTCCCCTGCCAGAGACGGGCCTGGGTACATGAATGAACCAGAGCTCTGTGACACACTATCTGCCCAGTCAGAAAATAGGTCGGGATACATGAATGGCCACATGAAGAACAAGGGATTTTAGTCTCCGATGGTGAAAGAGTAGAAAATCCAGAGTTCAGTGTCGGACAATAGCACTGACTTGGATATGCACTATTTCACTCGCTACTTTTCACACAGTCTTTTCCTCTTTCGCAGCTGTGTTTTTTCTCTCTCTCTCTCTCTCTCTCTTTGGCTTTCTGGCTCTCCCACAAAATTCCAGCCAGTGATGGACTGTGTGTAGTGTATGAAAGGACCGGTCGTTTATAAAGCCATTATTGTCAATTAAGAAAATGAAGTGTTCCCCTGGGCCTCACCATCTGGAGCCCTCCCTCCCTCACTTACTCCTCTTGCTCCATCTCTCTCTCTTTGCTTCACTCCGTCACACTTCTCCGACTCCCTCTCTCCACTCCATTACTTTGCGCTTCGGTCACTTAGCTTTACACTCCGTCACACGGTTTCAGCCTATCTTTTGTAATTGTGCATATAATCTCTGTTGACTTGTGTTCATCTCTGAACTTTTAAGTGTGAACTTTTATTGTCTTCTGCGTCCTCTCCAGAGAGTCGGACCTGTTTCTGCTGGACTCTCGGGTGATCTGGGCGGCAGAGGAGGGCTGGTTGGTGTTTGACGTGACAGCCACCAGTAACCACTGGGTCCTGAACCCCGCCAGGAACCTGGGTCTACAGCTTGCCCTGGAGAGCACAAGTGGTGAGTGTCACTCAGATCAGTGTATTCCCTGGCACGTACTATAGGAAGTCACAGGTGGATGTGGTACCGGTGTGGCTAAAGATTAAGACAATACATCAGATAAGGACAAGAACAAATGTAAAAAGACGAGGTGATGACAAACCAGAAAAAAATCATAGAGATGAATCAACGCCCTCCTGACAGTGTAAACAAGAATTATAAAATGCACAAAGATGTGATTTATTGTACGGTTGTTGTATTGGGTTTGCTTTACATTCGGCAGGTGTACATAGTGGCACATGGTAACTACCTTAAGTATGAATTAAAGTACTGTAAATATGAATTAAAGTTGCTAATTCAGTTAAAGTAGTTACCAGTTATCCAGCAGTAACCACTAGGTCAGTGTTTCTCAAACCTTTTCAGACCAAAGACCACTTACCGTATTAAAAAAAACAAAAAACGGACCATCTAACTCCTCAAATATCCCCAAAAGCCAAAAACAATAGGCCTCCTACTTCAATAGTATATTTTATAGGGCTGTACCGAATTGTTCAAAGCATCATTCATAACATTGCCATTCATATTTTTATTATTAATAACTTTGCGTGCAGTAGTGAACCATTCACCTTCTATTCCCCCCTCTGTGTCGCTCTCTCAAGCGCACAGTTTGTGACATGGCGCTCAGTCCAAAATTCCAAAAGTCAGAATTTAATGAAAAAAGATAAGAAGTAATAATTTCCAAAATTCACAACAAGTTTTATATAATTAAATATTCTGCTTCAATCCATATTTGTTGGCGTTTAGCCTTTCAAAACCAACATTTTCACTGTGGTAAAGAACTGTTTACTCTCCTGCACGCGCCTGTATTAATGGGGCAGTCCAGCAGTAATCAAACGGCACCATAGATTACATTTATAGAACAACAATAACAATCCTGTTTCCCCATTTTTAGATTTTTATTTAGTGTGATAGCGTCATGAAATTTGAAGACAGTTTGAAAACTTCAGTCTTTGAATGTTAAAAAATGGCAGTCAGTACAGACCTATTATATTACAAATAACAACACAGCAAAACAGCCAATGTGAATGTTTGAATTTACATACAATTTGATTTAATTTTGAAAACAACACAGCTGTATGCTACTCGTTACTGGGCTGTGGAGTTGCTCACTGAAAGTGAATTCTAATTTTAAATTAAAAACATGATATTTTCCCAATCTACCATCTACTCGCGGACCACTCTTTGAGAATGACTACACTAGCTATACCTTAACATGTAATTAGAGTAACGATTCCTAAGTGGATTGAGTTCAAGCTAGATTTTAAGCGCAAACATTGCAAAATAAATTGTAAAATGCAATGCTAGGTCTGTGTAGCTGTTTGATAGCATTTGTACTTGATTTCACATGTAGTGATGAACAATACTTTGGTGAAAGCATGATTACAGAACAGAAGTAAATGTAATTAGTTACCCCCATCCTTGAGGTCAAACAGATCCAAATCAACATCGACGACAACGACATACATTGACATCATGGCCGTTCTAAGAATTAGATGATTCATTCTTTGTGTGTACACAACAAAGATAAATCAAACCCCGCTCCTCGACATTCATCATCAGTCATTCATTCATCCCCGTCTCCATCCGTCAAACCCTCAGCATCATTAGCAGGCATGCAGAAAATACACCACGTTATCCTAAGGATAACATCTCAGCAGGAGTTTGTCATCACAAGGCCTGGATGTTAGTCAGTGGAAAAACTTTATCAACAAACAGTGTGAAGACCAAGAACGTGTTTGAGAATATTATCTCTCCCAGGATGGCAGGATGTTACATGTTAGGTGAGGAAAACACACACTGTATTGCTTTCATGTTGTGGGAGGAGAGTGCTAGAGAGAGGCTGTGTCCCTGAGTGTGTGTTTGTATATGAAGGGTTATGGGTGAGCATGCACAGACAGGCACACGGGACATCCTGTCGCCAGCGGCGACCAGAGGCCTTGATTTACCTCATAACGCCGATCAGACACACACATTCTTCTACGTGAGAAGTAGATAGACACTGGTGGAGAGCACATGCACGAGCATGCACAAACACACCCACACACACACAATCGCGCACTCAAACACAAGTAGAGAAGCTTTGATGTTCAGCGCTACGTTTGTTCTCGCCGTTTTCAGAGGTGGAGAAGGGATGAGAGAAAGGGAAAGGAATTCACAGAGGGAAATCTCATTTGTAAAACAGACAAAAGTTGTTGCAGGGAGGAAAGAGAAGACCACACACATGCAAAATAAACTCTAAACACACCAAGTAGGCACACATTTATTTCAAAAGCATTCCTTTTTCTCCCCCCTTTGTACATCACCCAGTATGAATAAAATCAAAATGTCTGTGGTGCCGACACCTGTTGAACTGCTCTCTCTGTCTCCCCCTACAGGAGAGAGCATCAATCCTCGCGTGGCGGGGCTGATTGGCCGCAGTGGGCCTCAGAATAAACAGCCCTTCATGGTGGCCTTCTTCAAAGCCACTGAGGTGCACCTGCGAAGCATCCGCTCAGCGCAAGGGGGGGCCAAACAGCGTAACCCCAACCGCTCCAAAGGGACAAAGAGCCAAGAGGCGCTCCGAGTGGCCAATGTTGCAGGTAAACACGCAAAGTGTGGGTCGTATATACAGCCAGTGCTGATTTATGCTGTTGTGTTGAGCTGGTTTAATCTGGCTTTTGTTGGCTATGTGAGGAATCCATGGAATGAGACACAGATGACTGGTCGGACATATAGTGTGCACTCAATGACATGCGAACACAAGCATCCACAGATATATCCGGACCAACTAAAGTATGCCATTGGAACTGATGTGACTCTTGCACAACAAAACATGCGATGCATACTTGGGGCCTTTTGTTTTAGAGGTGTGAGAGGGGTTTGTTTACGTGGAGCGCTGTAACATTAGACTGTAATGCCTGAGCCTCAAGTATCCCTCTGCTGTTTTTGTTTATTTACACAAGCATTACAGAGCAGTCGGAGCCAAGTTCCCTGCGTGGAGGTAAGGCAGCGCAGGCTTTTATGGCAGAGCACATCTGCGGTGTGCTGTAGGGCAACCGGGGCCACAACACATGGGCCAAATGGGCCTGTTTGGAACTTTGGATACCAGCAGTCTTTAACTGGATGATGAGAACCAGTCGCTCATGATCATTTCCAATGTGAAACGCTCTCAGGAACTAATGCACCACAGAGCCCGAGAGGTCACCGGAGGAAGCGAGAGAGATACCATTAGATAGAAAACAGACGAGGCTTTCTTTTAACACGTGGATGGGGTAAAAGGGGGAAGAAATGGTGAAGAGAAAGCAGAAAGAATAAATAAAAGACTTGAGTTACTAAAAAAAAGGGGCGAGCCTACTCTGTGTGCACATCTGTTTCATCCAGTGGAAACTCAAAGCCCAGCAAAGTGACCTCTAAGCAGGGTGGCCCATTCATTTGAAACAATTACCAAACTGCTGCTGTATCTGGAGGTGATTTCCTTCAGCCATTGTTTAAATGTTAATGTTTTGTATGAGGATATTGGCTGTATTTAGGTCTGTTCTTTATCATCGCTGTCTAATTAGGGTCCGACCACAGCATAGTTGGTCTTGTAGCTGAATGGGATAATAGCACACGTGTTGAAGTATAATCTTTCTCTGTCTTCTTCCTCAGAAAACAGCAGTACTGATCAGAAGCAGGCCTGTAAGAAGCATGAGCTCTACGTCAGTTTCAGAGACTTGGGGTGGCAGGTACGGAAAGCATTCCTCTCACAGGTAGCCCTGAATTGATTGCCCCAACAGATGGTGCAAGTCTTGATAAATGGCACACCAGAATCTGTCCACATAATACTTGTTATTTCCACAGGGGACAAGTCCACCACACTTTTACATTTTCAGCTGGATGTTCTCTTACTGTCCAGCTACCAAACAAGATGCCCTCTTCGGGTTATTTTCATTTGTAACCATATTCTCAGAGGGGCAGCTGTGGCTCAGGGCGTAGAGCGGGTCGTCCTTTAACAACAAGGTTGGCGGTTCAATCCCTGGCTCCACCTGTCTGCATGTTGATGTGTCCTTGAGCGAGACATTGAGCCCCAAGTGGCTCCTCAGGTTCTTCACAGCAGCCCACTGCTCCTAAATGCTTAGGCTGGGATAACAGCAGAGGTCAAATTTCATATATGTATGTGACGATAAAAATAAAGTCTTCATCCTAAATCGCATACTATGCACTACATACTCAATATGTGTACTATTGTTCAACATACTTTTATGTGAACAAACAGTAGTATCTATTTTTCCAGGACACACTGAGCAGTAATTTACGTCGTCACTTCCCAAGAGCCTCCTTGCCAGTTGGAGATGCGTAACCATGGAAACCCGTGCCAACCTCATGTGACGATGAACGATGATTTGCGAGAATCAAAAAGTCTGAAATAATTGAAAAAACATACATTACGCCTAGCAAAGTGAAATCTTATACTTGCAGTTAAATTGAAGCGTTATTGATGTTACAGAGCTGTCCGTCAACGTCCGTTATGAAAATTGTCGTAACTACAGCATTGCATTGCCGTCGTAGTGTCCAGTGTTTGCATATTGTAATATTTAACTGGAAATGGTATGCAATTCGGATACTACTGGTTTCATGTTACGGTTTCGGACATACTAAAAAATCTCACGTACTATTTTAGTGTATAAATAGCATGTTAGTGTGGAATTTCGAACGCAAGTTTAAGAGCTTCAGACTTTTTTGCCCTGGTTTTTGTCTTTAAAGCTACATACAAGCTGCCCTAATCCACTGATTATATAGCATGATTAGATCAGACACTACTTAGGGCTGAAAAAAAAAATACACTGAAAACTGATGCTATCAGTCAATTAATCGATTAGTCCAATGACAGAAAATTAATTAGAATTGTTTTTGTTGAGCTTTTAATCATTTCAGTATTTTTCAAGTAAAAATGCCACTGGTTCCAGCTTCTCAAATTCTGTTTTTTCTTTGTCTTCTATGAGAGTAAATCGAATATGTTTGTGTTTTGGACTTTTGGTCATGCAGAACAAGCAATTGAAATATTTCAACTTGGGCAGAGAAATAGTTATGGGTATTTTTCACAAATCTTTTAACCTTTTATAGGCAATTAATCAAGAAAATAATGGGCAGATTAAAAGCTATGAAAATGTGTTAGTTAATTGCACCTGTAAATTTATAATTTGATAAACAGCTGGCAATGTACAATTATAATATTCTCCTAAAAGCCACCAGAATCAAAGATGGGCCGTAATAGCACAGTACTCTTTTTAGTAAAGGTGCAAATACAACATTATACATCATCGGTATCAGGTCCGTATCAACGGATAAACAAATAACATTTTCCCCAATTCTCCAACCTAAAAGTCTCTCCGTCTCCCTCCCGTCTCTCAGGACTGGATCATCGCTCCAGAAGGATACGCGGCGTACTACTGCGAGGGAGAGTGTGCCTTCCCGCTGAACTCCTACATGAACGCCACAAACCATGCCATTGTGCAAACCCTAGTGAGTAACCATGAAAGCAGGGAACAAAAAACCCAGCAGTCATGTTAAGAGTCTAATCATCTCATCAACTGTCAAGACAATGTAGCCGCTGTTGGAACTGCTGTATTTAATGATCCAGAGCAGTCGCAGATTGTATTTTAGAGTAAACTGTCATCGGTGATGTGACACGGAATAAGCTTTTTTCCCCCACAGTACTCAGATTCAGTGTGATGCATCCTTATTACCAATATTCATCTGTGGTGTAATGGTGATGAATTTAACATTTCATCTGCTCTTCCCAGGTTCATTTTATTAACCCGGAGACGGTTCCCAAGCCGTGTTGTGCCCCCACACAACTCCACGCCATCTCAGTGCTCTACTTCGATGACAGTTCCAACGTCATCCTCAAGAAATACCGCAACATGGTGGTCAGAGCTTGTGGCTGCCACTAGACTGTCAGTATCTTCACAGACACACATGCACACACACACACACACACACACACGAGTAGAAAGGGCTTCCTCTCGCTGTCAGGCACCATTTTAAACATTGAAGATGGATTATATGTATTTTATGAATGTTTATAGAGAGTGTGAGGTCTCCTGTGTGGAAGATGCTCTCGTTACATGTTTAAAGTTGTCCTGAAGCAAACACCATGTTGTGTGGCCGAACGGGAATTAGACTCCTCGCCACAAGTACATACACACACACGCACAAACCAACAAACACGCACACACACACTCACGTTTGTGCTTTCTACTGTGTATACAAGACATTAAAAGCAGTGATTGTTCTGTATATTCATTCACAGTCAACAATCTTTTTTGTTTATTTCAATAATTATTGTAGTGGATTCTTTTACTGTAGATTTTATATATATTTTTTATGACTGAGACCCAGATGGATGTTCTGAATTTCTTCTATGTACAAAACTGTGTAAATATTTTTTTTTTTTTTCAAACAAAGCAAGAAGTGTATTTATTTCCTAGAATGTCACTTGGGTTTGTGTTTTTCTCCTGTATGTAATGCTGCCTGTTTTCTTTCACACAATAGTACACACAAAACTCTGAGGAAAACAAAAGTTGACAGAAAACTACTTTGACGCGAGCGTTGAGTTCAAACTCGACGCGTCTCTCTCCCTCTCATGCGTACGCTACACACCGATGGCGGGAGGCGATTCATGACAACTTGGACCTGTTTTAAACGTCTACATATTTCATCAGTCGAAGCTGTTCCATGTACCTGACGCACATTTTTATAGCAACAATCAGCTGAACCGTCAAAGAGGGAGAGAAAGAGAGAAGCATCTTGCTCTGTGTGCTAGACATTTTCAGGTTTATATTCCTCTGCTGTAATACAATCTGTCATATTTAAAAGGTCTATTTATTGAGAGCTGGCTAAGATGTTCCACAGTGTGCTCCGATGTCTCAACCACGTTTTACTGCTGAACTGGTGCAACAATAAACTGGGAGAAAAGCAACAAAAACACCTCGGTGTGCTGTTTTTAATCTGGATCACTTCTTCAACACGTTCCCGCACAAATATTTACTTGGATTGTAGCTACATCTTTCACCTGCTGTCCTGAGATCTGTCTGAAAAGTGTTTCCTCGTGCAAAAGCAAACTGTTTTCTCAGGTTTCTGTTGAGGTACAGTACTGCGTGTGTGTGAGTGTTTGTGGTTCACGCCTGTGAGATGTGTTTTTTTTTTTTTTGTCTTTGGGTGGGTGGATGTTTGCACATGCATCTTAAACATATAGCACAGGATCTGTATTTCATGTTTACTATAACACCATTTTAGAGGATTTATTTTGAATCTTTCAAAAGCCCTTTTTTGTGTGTGTGTCCAATACAAAAGTCCCGTGCTAATTATCCATTTATCTTCCTTTTTTCACATCACTTTAAATTGTTGATGTTCTCAAATTGATCGAGCACTGGATTTTAATAACAAGCTGGATGATTTTGCATTCTCCTCCTTTCAGCATATTAATGTCATTTATTTCACAACATATTGAGCCTCTAGTAGCCTACACAGACAGTTGCTTTGTTGATTAAATTACAAAACAGATCTCATTGTGTGTGTGAACAGGCAGGTTTACACTGCCCTCTGCTGGGGAAAACTACATAGTGTGTTTGTCTACTATCACTGTGAACCCTTTTTTATAGATATTTCTTATCGATCTAAACTTTGGATTAGTATTGTCCGCCTGCTCAGTATCATTACCTGATCTGAAGCAATGAATGCCTCTTCAGTCAGCACCATAAAGCCTGTGAGGAGGAGGAGGAGCCCATGAGAGAGAAAAAAAAATCCCTTACACCCACACACTTTCATTTTCACATGAACGTTTCGGTATGATAGTATAGCTGTATAGTGTGTGTGCGTGTGAGAGAGTATATGTGTGTGTGTGTTTAAGTTAATGCTTACTGGTGTTATGCTGTTGCCCACATGCTGCTGACTCTTGTGGGGGGGAAATGACAAGAGAACTTTCCAATTTACAGAAAACATATCTTCATTTTATGTAGCAGTTGTGTGGCCTATAAAGGTCAGCTGTCAGCATACCCCTTTGTCTACTTTTATCCATTTACTTTTTTCCAGTCATGAGATACGATGAACCTTTATTACTCACTGGAGGGAAATTCAGGTGTCAAAGCAGCAACATTAGGAAACAGAGTGAAACACAGGAGAGGTAAAGGTATACAAAAATTATAAAAACAATAATAGAGATATAAAAGATACAGAGTGAATGGGTGAATATAGTGTGTACAGTCCGTCAATAAATAAATATATGTACAATAAATAAATGTAATACGTACATATGTACAGTCTATAAAGTGGTATATAGGATGTATAGTGTAAAGTAAAGTGTAAAGTATGCCAGTGGTTTGAGTCCAAGATGGTTGCAGATAGTGCAATGAATATTTAGGTGGCTGAGTTTCGTAATTAGTTATAAAATAGTCTTAAGGTTGAAATCATGCTTTGTTTTGCCTACAGGCAATCTGTAATACAAACATTAATATGGCATTTGCATCCTAGTTATGTATTAATGAGGTATTTTTTCACATAGAGACAGAGTTTCACTGACCCAGCGATCTGCTCATGTGTCACCCTCACTATTCATTCACCTTACTTGGAAATGATTAAACTTTCGTCGCAAAGCAGCAACAGGAGGAAACCGAAAGTATCAACTGAGCTCAAACTTTCGCTTTCGCTTCCAAGAGCGCACTTAAATTTTAGTTACGACTTCTGCATTTAACTTGAAGGTCTGTTTGTCTACAACTTTTATTTTGTATTTTTTTATATATATATAAACTGCTTTACATTTTTTTAAGCTACAGCATTGTGATTAAACTCATTCTAGGAGCTGGAGCAGCACCATAATTAAATCAGGATCTATTTGTCGCTTGCAAGGTGGGAACGTGATTAAACTGCTCTGAGCTGGTGCCACAACTTGGCACATGTGAAGTGAAGTTTTTGTTCCTGTTAAAGACGCCTGTCTGTGTTTGTTGAAGATGGAAGCTAAGATGCATATGAAAGAGTGGCTGATAGCTCAGATAGAGAGCGGGAAATACGAGGGACTGTGCTGGGAAGATGAGGACAAAACCATGTTCAGGATCCCGTGGAAACACGCAGCCAAGAAGGACTACAAGCAGACGGAGGACGCAGCTCTCTTCAAGGTCGACGCACTGTTTCATACTCTCAAACATAATATATTTATATATATACAGTGGGGAGATTATGGACAAATTATATGTGTTTTGCATTTATTATGAGAAAGAAATTGATCCAGAAACGCTCGTTGAAGGTTGTTAAAGCTGTTAGATAAAACCAACATTTCCCCTTTTTGCTAAATATATTTATTTTAGGCCTATAAATCCTTAAACTGATGAAAAATAGCCTACAGCTTTTATTACACTGTACACCATGTTGAGCTGCTAACTTCGGGAACAGGTTTATAATTACATATTACCCCAGTCATTAAAATATTTTATACTCTCTCTGGCTGTTTGTTGTCTTGTTAACCTTTTAATGTCCCAAACAGAAGCAATATGAACTGCCTAACTATTTTCTATATATATATACATATATATAAAATAGTTAGGCAGTTCATATATATTCGTATATATATATATTTTATATATATAAAATAGTTAGGCAGTTCATGTTGCTTCTTTGGGAGATTAAAAGGTTAACAAGACAACAAACAGCCAGAGAGTATAAGATATTTTAAATATATATATATATATATATATATATTTATTATTCTTTCTTTCTTTCTTTTTATTAATTCATTTTATTATTATTATTATTATTACTATTACTACTACTACTACTACTAATAATAATAATAATAATAATACATTTGATTCTATTTTCTTTTCTTATTGTTACTATTAGTAGCAGTAGTAGTAGTAGTACTATTACTATTAATTCATTATTTTTTTTTAATTATTTCATTTTATTTGTTTTCAAAAGTCTGAAAATATAGTTGAATTGCGGGTTAATTGGAGAAGTCTCCTGGAATTATGTAATTTAAGTTCTGTTTTAGATTAGGGAAAAAACATTCATAATAAGTTCTTATTATGAAAGTTACTTCTTCCTTGCAATGCTCTTTTGCAAGGCTGTGTTGCGTAAGGGTGGATGCCCAATAATAGAAATTGTAGTCACTTACTGTAATTCACTGGAACAATAAAGTTTCATAAATAAACTTTTCTGTTTATAGCATTAACAAAAAGGGTTGAGAGTGACTTTAACAGTCACTAGGAGGCAGGCAAGCCTTAGAGAATGAGTCAAAAGACTTTTAATTCTACTGGTTTCATTCTCTTAAAGGTATTTAGTAAAATGTCAATTTTATATTTTATCATTAAGTAAACGTAAATAAGGTTGTTAGTTTCAGTATATCTCACATTTTTGAAGAAAATGACACTGCTAATCAATTAATTGCAACAAAATATTGTGCAGTTGTTGAAATGTGGTTAACCAGTTCTTTCATTAAATCATGTTTGTTTGTTTTTTCAACTATTTATTTATGCATATAAGCATCTAATATTTAATTTACTTCCCATTCAGGCCTGGGCAGTATACAAGGGCAAGTTCAGGGAGGGGAGGGACAAAGCTGACCCCACCATGTGGAAGACCCGTCTCCGCTGTGCACTCAACAAGAGCACAGACTTCCAGGAGGTCCCAGAACGCAACCAGCTGGACATCACTGAACCCTATAAAATCTACCTTATCAATCACGACAACGGGCCGGCCAGGCCAGCAGGTAAACATGGACACAGCTCCTCCTTTTCCTTTCATATCATCTTATTGAGCTGCTGAGGTGTGGCGTCCTCTTTATACTGCTTGACAAAAAAGCTCCACAATAAGAGAGAAAAAGGTCAATCAAAGCAAACAAAACAAGGAATGAAATGTTGGATTTGGATTCTGACCGTTTCTTCATTCTTCCATCAGTTTTTTGCCAATATAAAAAGAGATTTTTTTGTATTAAATGTCCTCTTTTGTGTTTCTTTGATTTGCTCAGAGTCTCCCCAGACAAAGGATCAAGCGATCATCCAGTCCAAGAGGTCCTTAAGGAGCCCCAGTTTGCCCGACAAACAGGTAAGTTAAAGGCATAGAGCCAATACGCTATAAATTAATTAAATGTAGCACTGAACTTGCAATATAAAGAGGGCTCAATATTTTATTGATGTTTTATCTTTTCTTTTTTATCAGTGTTTATGTTGTGTATTAGAAACAGGCAGAAGTCAGAGATGAAAATCAGATTTTGATGGCATAAGTGATACTACCGCTATGAGTCAGAGATGTTAAACCCTACATATATATATAGGGGGTTTCAACCATGTATTGTTTATTTAATTGCTTTGAAGGACTTTGTATCAGTGGAAGCATTTTTCTGAGCTGTCTACATTTGAAGAGGACTTTATAATGTGGCGAACAACAGTGTACTCTTGCAGCAGGAAACGTTTGGTTGTGTTGGGGGGAAATCCTTTTTTGAAACTGCTCTGATCTTCTAAAAAAAAATGGTCTCATCCTTAAGATAACAAACTCCATGCTGTGTTTACTTAATTTTGGTTTCTGTTTTCGTAGCTTCATTGTCAAAAGGAGTCACTGCACGCAAGTAAAGAAGAAGTAAAACCGTTGACTGGTAAGGGTTACGCACACAAACTGTCTTTATGGAGGATCCAAAGCAAAGAATAGGAAACTCAAATCATCAAGTCATCAAATGGTCATCATCCCAGTCAAAATATCTTTGTTGGCATAGTAGGGCTTTGGCTCGGCATTTGGATCCCATTTGAGCAATCCAAACAGAGCTTGATCACATTTGTCCAT
Organism: Sebastiscus albofasciatus; assembly: GCA_916701655.1. NCBI lineage: Eukaryota > Metazoa > Chordata > Actinopteri > Perciformes > Sebastidae > Sebastiscus > Sebastiscus albofasciatus. Next base: position 229,700 of record CAKAOI010054111.1, read on the forward strand.
TTACCTCATACAGGTCAGTGGTTACCCATATGGGTTTCTAAATGGCCCAATACTGGCTACAAATATGATCCTCTGACTTTTCTTCTGGGGCCCTCCATGAAGTTCACAATGTGGGTTTTTTAGTGAAATCTCTCAACAACTATTGAATGGAAAGCCATGAAATGTGGTACACTGACAGAGTCAACATCCTTTATTGATCCCAGAGGGGAAATTCAAACTTATGGCTGCAGACTCAGTGTTGTTGTTGTTTTTTTGTTGGTGAACCTTTCAGTTTAGTTGAATTTCTCGTTTGGTTTGGGTAAAAAGGTTGTAGTTGGCCTTGGCGCAATCATGAGTATCCCCACTTGTATCCCACCTTCGCCCAATCTTTGGCCCACATGGGCAGGCATAATCGGGGCCTATTTGGATCCAATGAACACATATTTATGGACCCCATTTGGTTTGTAGAAATAGGACCTAAATGCTGCCCCATGTTGGGCCTATATCTACATGTTGGTAGGAATTTTACTTGTGAACAACAACAATAAAAATCAAATCATGCAGCCCCCTCTGGTGTCCCAATAGACATACAGTATTGAGAAAGTATTGTTTGAATAATGTCTCTGTTCTGCTTTAGATGATCTGATGAGGGAGCACATGTATTGTGAGCTCACAGGAAAAACAAGTCTAACTCAGAGCCCTCCTGCTCCTATAATCTTCCTCAGCCCTACACTTACTATATCAGGTAAGCTTAAGCACAGAAAAAACAATATAACTGGCCTTTCCGCTGTATGACCCGGAACACACGTTGCCTTTTGTGTGTGTACAGACTTCCGTATGCAGGTGGTGTTGTTGTACCAGGGTCAGAGGGTGATGAAAGTGACCACCAGGAGCCCAGAAGGGTGCTTCATCCTGCAGGGCCGCGTCCCTATGGGAAACGAGCGGATCTACGGGCGCTGCACTGCCCAGCAGCTCTCTTTCCCCTCCCCGGGCTCCGTATGTCTGCCGTCAAGCATGGCTGAAGCGATGAACCGCCTCCTTTGTCATCTGGAGAGGGGCGTGCTATTATGGGTGGCCCCAGATGGGGTGTTCATCAAGCGGTTCTGCCAGGGCAGGGTGTACTGGAGCGGTCCCATGGCCCAACACGCTGACCAGCCCAACAAACTGGAGCGAGAAAAGACCTTCAAACTCCTTGATATACCCACATTTCTCAACGGTAAGGCAGTGCATCTATTAACAAACATTTAAAACAGTAACAACCTACAGTTAGTCATATAAATCTAGCTGGAACAGAATATGATTTGTTCGAAGAGAGACTGTTTGGGATGCTTTATTGCTGACATTATTGCTCTATGCAAAGAGGCAATATGTCTGTATGATCAAATCAGAATATTCCAATATGAAATGTTTGTGTACAGAGCTGCAGCGCTGTTTACAGGGGAAGGGACCTACACCTTCTTATGAGATCGAGCTCTGCTTCGGAGAGGAGTATCCAGACCCCAACGCACCTAAAACCAGCAAGCTGATTATGGCGCAGGTGGGTGGAAAAGGGTCTTTTTGTTATAGATGAAATGCCATATTTCTATTTCTTTTTAACTTTATACATGCACTCTAAATCAGGGATTCAGTTTAGAAATGTCTTACTTTGACATTTTTTATCTTACAAGGACTCTCAACACTGATGAATGCTCCCTTTACAAATCAGAAAATGTTCAATATTCTGCACCCAAATTGGACAAAAGGGTGTGCATGTGTTTTGTACATTCAAATTAACCAAAAATCTCCCTTCCTTCTCTCTCATACCTGCATTTAAATCTCTTGTTGTAGTGTTTCTATGAAGTGAGTGAAAGCAGAGTCTCAAACAATGATGTGAACATTGTGTCAGTGTGATTTGCTGTAAAGGAGTCAATCCACCACATGAATTTCTCAAATGCCAAACGACCATGAGCTTGGACTTAAAAAGCTCTATTCTACCCGATTTTGTGTTGAAAAGTAAACTTTTTGATCTTTGATGAGACCCTAACGCTTCCTGCATGAATGCTTCCCGTCAGTCCTAAGTGCAGCAGTAGTATTTTCAGCCACCAGTAGAGGTCCCTATACGCATACTGATTGTGTACGACACTGTGTCCAGGTGGTGCCCTTGTTCGCGGTGGAACTGCTGCAGAGGTTCAACCTGGGAGAGATTGAGGAGAAGCGGCCGACTCTCACCTCCAGCACAGAGGGAGAGAGAATGTAGGAGGACAGGGGGAGCTACCCTGCACCAGGTTAGCCATGAACAATATACATGTGGAGTAATGAAGTGTTATTCCTTCCCTGTCATCATCATGAAAGACACTTTAAGAGCAGAGCAAACAATGCCCAAAGCAAACAAAGAGTATCATCGGCGGAATACGATGAAGAAACGAGAGAGGTGTTGTATTGTAGACCTATTTGCAATGCATAAAGGGAAATGTTTCTGTCCACCATGCAGCTTGAGCTGGCACGAGTCATCAGCTATTGATAAAGCAAACATCTTTTTTAACCCAATACCATGATAACATACTATCAATGTAAAAAATGTGCCTGTATATATTGTTAACCTCATATTCAACATCTGTATTAATAATTTATAGTACTTAACACCACATGCAGCGAATAAATTCACACCTTTAATTAAATCTATAAAGCTTTTTTTCCTTTATTTCTAGCGAACATCATATAACAGATTCACAATTTTTAAAAATATACATTTTTGTAGCTATAACATTTAAAAAGAAAAATCAACAGGTAAGAGATTTCTTTTTGAAAATAAAATAAAAAACAAAACACAAAAACTAAAGTGAGATTGTGTGCTGAATCAGAGGAGATACCCGTATCTGAGTTTAAAATACTTTCATCGTTTTCCCTGCCTTCAAACAAATACAGTACGTAAAAAAAACGAGATGGGAACAGAAGCGTACAGTACACGGGGGGTCAAGAGTATTCACAAAGCATCATGTTCCAACGTGTTATTAGCACCATTACTCTTCAGCCATACTGCACTTTTTTACTCTTTCCATCATTCAGTCTTTAATGGAAAAAACACCATGAGTGTCGAGGCGATGTGGCACAGACCTGTCTGTGTGGGTGGGATTGTCTGTTACGCGGTTTTCATTAGTGTTCTCCCTTTCTCAGAGATAATGTTAAGAACATATTGGAGGTAATGCCTTGACGAACAATCAATCATTTGAAATGACTCCCAGTGATGAGAATAAAAAAAGGCGAAGAGTTGCTCATACATTCACCTTGCCTGCCCAGGCCGACATGTAGACGTCGGCTCAGAAGCAAGAAAAAAAAATGCATTGCAAAATTGACAGAGAGGATTGCATTAAATCTGTTTAGCATATTTACTGTATATAACATCTGTAATGTAATATATATAATCAACTTTTTGTTCATATATATCTGCACTTCTTCAATAGCGTTTACTTTCATTAACACTGATTGAAAATCGATACCCTGCAGAAAACACTGTCAGTAAGTAGGTGTGTGGGACAACCATTACAAAAACAGAGTGAACACAGACAAGTGCTTGATTGTCTCACTAAATGTCTTCAGTGTGTCTGTAAGGAGCTGTCCAGAGATCATCCAGCTGCTGCTCCTTTCAGGGCTGTGCTAAGTAAGGTTGAGGGAAGGAAGGAAAGAAAGGGAAGGGAAGGGAAAGGAAAGGAGGGTGCAACGAGGGCCAGACTAGGGAGGACTAGGTTAATATTTAGGGGCAGCAGTGTGGACACCCGTAAATTGCGTTTTTTTAATTCCTTCCCTGCAACCCTACCTTGAGGTCTCTCCATTGTTTGTCTTGGTGGGTGCAACAGAGACAAGGAGGGTGTGTATGTGCTTATATGTGTGTGTGCATGTGTGCATTTCCAAAAAGTTTTTACTGCCACTTCATCAGCTTGGAGCCATGAGGTAAATCCAGGAGGCTTTCATCAGTTCCAGTTGAGGGAAGGGTATCCGGGGCAGACCAGCGCCGTTTGCGTGGACGCTGCTGCTGCTGCTCCTGAGCAGGAGGAGGCTCTGCAGCCAGAGCGCGTGGAGGGGTCGGCGCGGTAGTAGTAGGAGGAGGAGGCGGTGGGTGGTGAGGAAGAGGGGGAGGAGGAGGTGGAGGTGGCATCTCCTCCCTGTGCGAGGCTTCTCCCGCAGCCCTGGAGGAGAGTTGCGTGCGATGGGCCCTGGAGCCGGTGCGCATGTGTGTCCGATGGGTTTGGGTGGGTGTCGGCGTGAGAGCCAGGCAGACGTCCCCCTCCATGAGCTGGCGGCAGGGCAGGCCGTACAGCTGTGTGGTTCTCTGGGGGCAGCAAGAAGACCAGCCTCGGTCCTGCACAAAGAATGGATACTCCACCAAGACCTTCAGTAACTCCTACACAAAACCACAACATTGTTACACACTCAACCAAGAGGTCTCTCATGTCTTTCACTCATTATCACCACAATCTGACTTTGAAGTGTAATCAGCGTAAGGAGTTAAACTGATAAAAACATCTGCAGGCTACACTGTGACTGATTTCATCTTGTCATGCAGTTATTCATGAAATGATTCCTGATTATGCTGTAATGTAGATATCTGCTACTCAAAGTGTAATCTAGAGAGAGAAAGCTGACCTGAGTGTTGCGGTCTGTGAGGTGGACCTGCAGGTGACTGAAGCCCTGTGCGCTGCTGGGGGAAATCAGCAGCACGGTGCAGGTGCTGAGGTGGAACTCTGGAGAGGTGTCTGCGCTCCTCAGGAAGTCCTCGGTCCGCAGCTCCTCCACCCGCTTCAATCGACCGCTGGCCAACTCGATCAGAGAACCCTTGGTGAAGTGAGGTAGGAGCGCAGGGGTAGGTGGGTGAAGGGCCGGGGGCGAGGTGTGAAGCCGAGAGGGAGACGACTCCCTCCCTCTGTCTCGTTCTCTGTCCCGTCGTCTCTCGCGCTCACTGTCTCTTTCTTGGTCTTTCTCGTGTTGTAGGTGCTTCTCTTTGTCTTTACCTCGCTCCCTGTCCCTTTGTAGGAGTTTGTCTCTTTCTCTGTTTTCTTGGTCTCTGTCCCGGTCTCTTTGTGACCTGTCATGGCTGTTCGGCAGACCCAGGGGTGAGTGTGGCGAGTTCCTTAGATTGTGCTGCCTGGGTCCTGGCTCCCTGTGCAGGTTGTACAGAGCTGTTCCTGAGGGGCTGTAGAGCGGGTAGGCCTGGACCTGAGGGCTGGGGTGGCACACCGATCCCAAGGAGTAGTAGATCTGGGCTTCAGCTGGTGTGACCCCTAGGGAGTCCAATAGTCCCCCTCTACCTGCCCTGGGGACTGGTCCGAGGGGATGGGGACTGGAGGAGAGTAAGCTGGACTTAACTATCCCATGTCTGTCCTGCAGCGAGGAATGTGGCTCAGGGCCCTCCTGAGCTTGAGAGTCTGGCAGAAACGCCCCCCCAGAATGGACGCGGGATATTAGATCCTCCTGCTGTCTCCGTCCACCGTTGGTATGGGAGCTGTGCGGACTGATGTCCAGCCTGGTTCTGCTGCTGTCGTTCCCGTATTCACCTGTGAGCAGAGGCCTGGAGGTTGAGGCAGTCCTGCTGCCTGGACCATCCAGGCCGTTGGGCCTCTTGCTCAGGTATCTGTGTCTGGCTTCGACAAAGCTCGGATCTTGAGGGTAGAGCGAGTGGTGGCTAAACAAGTACGACGGGGAGAAGAGAGAGGAGCTGTTGTCTCGCCGGCCACTGTTGATGTAGGACCATATCTCCCTAGAATCGGCCGGGAAGGGAGTCTTGAAGGAGGAGGAGGAGGAGGATGGGGAAGGCGGCAAGGGAAGGGGCCCATCCCCTCTGAGCCACCTGGGGTGATGCGGCATGGGTGAGGGGAGAGGATCATCTCTCCAGGCGGGAGACCCTGAGCCCCTCCTGTCGCCGACTTGCCCCGGGAAAAGGGGGAGAGAGACAGAGGGAGAGTAGCTCAAGTGCCATGGTAGGGGCAGGGGGAGGCCTGGTGCCGGAGCAGGAAGAGGTGGAGGAGTATGTAGGAGATGAGGGTTTGGGTTAATCAGTGCTCGCTCCCTCTCACTCGCCTCCCTGCCTCCCTCCCCACCCCCAGCGCTGGACCGACTCCGGAGCGGCACCGGGGGTTTGAAGTCGTCCAGAGGGATGTGGTGTTCTGCCGATCCTTGCCGAGACTCCCTCTTCTTGGGAGGGAGGCACTCTTTGCCGCGATCAGGGCTGGGATTCATGGGTGGGCTCCAGCGGGCACTGGGAAGCCCCCTGTGTGCGGGTGTAGGCTAGGTCACATGGGCTTCGCGGGAGAACGGGGGGCGCAGACAGAGGGGAAGGCTGCTACACAGCATCACTGTCAGATCACTGTTGGTTCGTTTGTACTGAAGCGCCACTCACCTGGAGAGGGGGATGAAAGAGGACAGAGACAAGAGAGGTAAAAAAGGAGGGACAGAAGAAAGAGAGATTAAGCATGCACGCAGAGAAAGAACGGTCTGTCAGGTCCCTGGCATCAGTTGTAGTTTCGTTGTCAGTCCGGTCAGACATGCAAACAAACATCAGACAGATGGCGAGAAAATCAGCCAGTGACTCCCTCCTATACTTTAAAAAGGTTAGAAAGCTTTCTGATAGCTGTCACTAATTAGTCATTACCTATGTGCACTGCGGTGGGACTGAAACTACCCAACTTACTCGCTTCATTCAAACACATTACTCCCACATGTGGACTAAAAATACATTCTGCAGCCAATGAAGTTCAGAGGCAGAGCAGTATATATGTGTGTAACGTACACACACACACACACAGCAGGAGAGTTTTCATCTCTGACTCTCGGGGGATGATTGGAATATGTAGATATGTTTTTGTACCACTTTCATGAACCACCCCCACGACACCCTAGGGTGTTCTCTGTATTCTGTGTGAGCTTACTACTAGCACCCCCACCCCTTCTCTTTCAGACACACACACACGCGGGCAGCATCAGACACACAAATACTCCCTCAGGCGGCTGTACTTACTCCCCCAGTGATAGGCAAAGCTGGTCACCACCCACCCAAAAGCTGACAGAAACACTGTTGATATTACCACCAGTTGTTGTGGATACAGGATATGTGTCTTTGCATATTAATTATGTGTCACAGCAGGGGTGTGGGGAAATGTGTGTGATTGTCTGTGTGTGTGTGCCATGTTTGTGTGCATGTGTAATTTTTTTTTTTTTCCTGGTAGAAATGTGTGAATGTGTTTATTTGTTTAGGTCTCTGTGTGCGTGTGTGTTTGTGTTCGAGTCCTCAAATGTGTCAGAGATTTTGCAGCCTTGTTTCATTCAGTGAGAAGTGCGGGGGAGCTCTACTAATTCTTCTCCAAACGTTTTAAATGAGCTCTTTTGAAGTGATGGTTGCCGCGCGCCCGCCAGCCCAGCTGTTCCCTCCACCACCACCACCACCACCTCCACCGCCATCGCTGCTCCCGCCGCCGCCACAACACCACAGCACCGTGCTGCCACTCAGCCCCGCGCTCACCCGCAAGTCTGTCTCAACAGCCTAACAACTCCCTGCCGTCTCACCATCCTGTCACCATGGCAACTGTGTCCACACACGCGCGCACACACATCCACTCGGCAGAGAGAGAGGTTAGATGGGGATACTCCATGGGAGAGGCGGGTAAACTGTTGCTCATCAAGTGACTTGGTCCAAAAACAGAATAAGTGTTGGAGTGGAGCAAGCTGTTTGTGCATCTGAGTGGAAAGCTGCAAACTGGGTGGTGAGAGGAGGGGGATTTTTATTGTCCCAGACACTGACAGGACGGGTGTGATGGAGGACAACGTGGGAAATGTTTGTGACGGAGAACTGTTAGGTCAACAAACATGTTGCTGTTGTTATCTAAGTCCAATTTAAGTGACGTATTTTCAGTTCAGCTGAAAGATAACATGGCCTTCTGCAGCCTGAAAACACCCAGTGACCTTTTGGGTTCATGTAAATAGTTATTCTTGAGATAAAATGCCTTCAGATGGCAGCAACAACCCTAAATTCTTCCTTCCGTAATCCATACACATCTTCATTTATATTTTTCCATCAATATGCTACCTAGGATAATCAGTTTTTTCCTCAAATTAATTATGCTGCGTATCTTTGTATCTATTAAATGTGACAACTAGGGCTGCAACCTACGATTATTTTCATAGTTGATTAATCTGGCAGTTATTTTTCTTGATTAATCGATTAGTTGTTTGATCTATTAAATGTCAGAAAATGGTGAAAAATGTCGATCAGTGTTTCCCAAAGCCCAAGATGACGTCCTCAAATGTTTTTTTTTGTCCACAACTCAAAGATATTCAGTTTACTGTCATAGAGGAGTAACGAAACCAGGAAATATTCACATTTAAGAAGCTGGAATCGCACAATTTTTACCTTTTTTTCTTTAAAAAAAAATTACTCAAACTGATTAATCAGTTATCAAAATAGTTAGTGATTAATTTAATAGTTGACAACTAATCGATTGATCAATTAATCGTTGCAGCTCTAGTGACAACTAGTTAATATCCTGAGAGTAACGTAGCATCAGTACGAGCAATTTATTAACTGATTAGAAAGAAAACAACTACAAATAATTATCAAAATTCAATTTTGCCAATTAAAACGAGAAGAGAATAAGCAATATCAATACTTCCCACATGCTATCCCCAAATGCATTTTCAAGTTACACACTATTATTCAAAAGGCCTGAATTTGACTAACTTATGACATTTTCACTTCTGCTCTACTTCGGCTGCACAACAACTTGTCTCGAATCCAGACTTCTTACATTAAAAAAAAAAAGAAAATATCTGGTTTCAGTATTTGTCCTCAAATGACTCCCTTGTCATTTCGACAGCCCTTATGAAAAAGGCTGTCAAAATAGACCTAATGTAAACTTGCCAAAAAAAAAAAAAAAAAAGTACAAGAAAACAAAGAGCACAATTGTGCATGTGGAGGAGTTTGCAGAGAAATGTCTTCTAACAGAATACTCCTACACTGTGCAGACAGAGAGCTGGAGTTTAGCTGGAGCTGCTGCGCTCGTAGCATTTACATATATAACGTCTGACAGATCACAGGCATAATTATCCTTCCAGTGAAATATGCCTCAAGACTTTTCATTTGCTATGTAATATTTATAACATAAATGCATTTTATCCATAAAGTTTTTTTTGCTTAAAACTGATACAAATAGAAACTGTCTGAAACAGTTTGTTGTTATGTTTCCATACTAAAGTGCTTACATTTTTCAACTTTCTCACATGTGACACATCTATTTGCACCGCTCCACCTCATCCCGCCTTTTCTCTACATGCATTTCTCAGGAACTGTCAAATACACTCTTGACTCCTCAAAAAAAAAAACAGAACTACACAATACTAGTCTATTTTTTCCTATTTTGCCATTAAATAAAACATCAGTTGCAGTGCAAATTGCAACAGAAAAGAAGCCTTTTTAATCCAAAAAGTGCGTTTAGAGAACGTGGGAGCAGGCAGACACAGGTTGATGGGAGTTTGGTACAGTAGTTGAGATGTGACGTGAGACTGACCTTAGTGCGGGCTGAGCAGACGTCCCAGTCTTGGCAGTCATTCATATTCCAGTCCTCCCAAAGGGTCAACCCACTCCTCAGCTCCTCACTGTGTTCTACACAACTGCTACTCCACGGCACTGCCGCAAGTTACAACACCCGCGGATATCGGCAGCCTCCAGCTACACACTGCCTCTGATCTCTCTGTGTGTGTGCATGAAATAACAGCAGCGAGCCCACCAAACTGAGGGAAAGAACTGAGAGCCTAGCTATCCGTCTCTGTGTCTGTTGTGTGTGTGTGACTGTGTGCGTGTCAAGAGTGTGTGTGTGTGTGTGTGTGTGCTTGTGTGTGCAAAGGGCTGAGGAAATGAGTAATATCTAGCAGTGAGAAACATGTCTGCTATGCAGAGCCACACAGGCAGACCAGTTGCTGCTGCCGCCCACTTGCTTTAATCACAGTGAGGGATACAAACATACATACACACACATAGACACACACACACACAAATGTACACACACAAACAGTCAAGGATGCAGCACGTACAGATTATATATTGGGCGGTATATGTTGACTATATGCCGCCTTTGTGCTGTCTGGAGGTATGCTTTCTGCTCAGGTTTTTACCAGTTTAATGTCTCTTTTAACATGAAAAGTCATGAATAAATTAATTAATCAGACGTGAAATCATTAATTTATATTTCTGAGGACATGTTGGCACATAAAAGAGAGGGAGGGATGGGGGGGAGGCAGAGAGACAGTTGATGAGAGACAGGGAGGGACGTGGTAGGAGGTTCATCCTACACACACTCTCAGACTTATAGGCTTTTGCTGCTGCCTCTGACTCAAAACTAAACCTCACACACACACACACGCACACACACATATAACACATGCACACACACTACACTTGTCTTTTGTGTTTATCTGAATTCACGTCCTTTGTTCTCATCAGAGCACTTGGTGACGAACCTGTTGTTAAAAGAGCTTTTATGAATAAATTTGATTTGACTTCATATGCACGCACACACACACATACACACGCACACACACACACACACACACACACACTCACTCACACTCGCTCATACGCTAACAGGAGCACCGCAGGAGAGCTCTGAATGATTTGCCTCAGTGATTCAGTCAGTGCAATGTGAAGTGTGCTGGTATGGCTGGTATGGCTTATTAGGAGTGAATTGGCGAGAGCGGTGGAGCTCATTCACGGCGAGAAATCACAAACTTGTCAGCACGGAAACCTTTTTACAAAATAATAAACAGACACAAGGTTGAAAATGCAACTCTACAACCCCGTCGGCTCCTCGTCAAAGAAACAAGGCCAAGCCTCAGTTCAAACAAGCTTATGTTAATTATGAAATGCAATAAAGGCACGGAAACATAAATTGGAGCACAGGGGGGAAATAGGATTTAATGAAGCAATCAAATCATTATTGGTGTTGAATTGTAAAGAGCAATATTTATGTTATTTATTTCTATGAAGCACTCTAGCCTTTCAACCGCAGAGCAGACTTGTATCCGCCAGTGTTTGGGAATTAGAGGTTAACCTTGTCTAACTTCTCAACCTCAATAGAGTGGAAAGCTAATCAGATTTGGATGTGTGTGTGCAGACACATCAGCTCAAAGGCCACGCTGAAACATCCTCTGCGAGGTGACAATTGCCAAGAAAGTCTCCTCTGACATTTAGGAGAAAATTACTTTTATTTGAAGTGAATGCTGTTTGAAAATGAGGTTGTGTGGGCTCAAGTGCTGTCTGCTCTGGTATCCTGCTGTATTCGTGTGGGTTCATTACAAGTATCACAATTAAAAGAGTAAAGATACAGAATTTCTAATTTTGGAGTATTTTTTGGATTGAGATTTAACAATATTGTGAGATTTTTCACTTGGTTTTGTTAATGGAAATCAAAGGCTAACAGCACTATCTAATTTTAAGGCAATATATAAACTAGAAAAAAATCTGAAAAAGATGAATTCATAAACAGTGAAAATTATCAAAAGGCCAAGGATTGCAGGTTTCTTATTTATCAAAGCTGGTTTACAAACAGGAAGTTGTTCATTTTACTGTAATTAGTTTATTTTAAAGATTAAAAACCTTAATTTCAATGTACAGTTCTCAGCATGTAATAATAAAGATGTCAGTAACATATTTCCTTGAGTATATTACACAAAGAAACCCATTGATCATAATGTGTCAGGGTTCACTTCACAAAAAAAAATGTAATTTAAACTCAAGGTTGCCAATTAGTGAAAAATCATTGTTTGCATTTTTTAATATAAAAACGAAATAAATGAAAGGTTTGAAGCAACTAAAATAATTATTTCCTTCTAAATATCATTGACACCTCTGCGCTGTGATCAGCATTTAGTGCTAATAACAATAATTTTACACAAATCACATTGCTACTGTATTGAGTGTTTGATATAAATTTACACATGATAGTCCAGTCATAGTGAAAGAGGAGCAAATAGAGCAAGGACCGGGCTCATCAAAGGCTGTTTACTACAATATAGACATATAGAAATGACTGTTGTGCTCTACTTGTGCATGCACACTTTGATATTTAGCATATTGAACATGCACACACACACGTAGACAGGCAGACATCAACACGAGCAAATACACAGTGAGTTGTGAGCACGCTGTGCTGCCAATCATTTGTGGCACCACTGAGACGTTTGGTGCACTCTTTCTCCATCTCATGCTGGCTGTTACTTTCTGTCTCTCTCTCCCCCTCTCTTTGGCTTTGCACTATTTAATCTGTCCATCACGCACACACACAAACCGACACGGGGTCAGGCCGAGACAAGAAAGGTCAGATGAGTCACACTACACACAACAAATCAAAAAAAGGGGTCAAAGACACGCGCTACAGGTGAGACTTTAGAGAGCGGATTCCCTCCTTCTCCTCAGCAGCATCTATTGAACATTTAACCATCTTAGCTTCTTGTTTTTTTTTGCAATCAAAACGCCATTTTGCTTTTTTTTTTTCCTTCCCTTCCTCGTGCGTAGCCTCGTATGGGGTGTCTGATCACGTTTCAGGCTGAGTGGGGGATCTATGATGGACGCCTGATGCAGCAGAAATTTGTTGCTGAATGTAACAGATCTGAACAGAGGGGAGAGTAGAGGAGAGGAGAGGATGGTGGAGGACAGGGCTGGAAGTAAAGAATTACATTTACTCTCGTTACAGTAACAAAGTCGTTTTTTTGTGTACTTGTTTATTGCTTAATTTTATGGCTATCAAAGTTAACGCGATAATAACGCAAATTTGTTTTAACGCCACTAATTTCTTTAACGCATTAACGCAATCGATCTTTTGGGGATTGTAGCGGGCTGAGTTTTACAACTAGAGTGAAGATACTGGTATCATATGAAACTACAAAACCTTAAGAATCCATTGGTACCATGTTATACTAGCTTGTCTTGAAAGAGGTTAACTGTCATGGCCATTTTCAAAGGGGTCCCCTTGACCTCTGACCTCAACATATGTGAATGAAAATAGTTCTATGGGTACCCACGAGTCTCCCCTTTACAGACATGCTCACTTTTTATGATAATCACATGCAGTTCTCACTGACAGCTGTTGTTGCCTGTTGGCTTTGAGTTTGCCATGTTATGATTTGAGCTTATTTGTATGCTAAATGCAGTACCTGTGAGCGATTCTGGACAATATTTCTCATTGTTTTGTTTTGCAATAAATATATACATATTTTTCATGAAGCAAATTAAAAAAAAGTAATAATAACTAAATAAATAAAACAATAAAGCATATTTGCCCACTCCCATGTTAGTAGTGAGTACTAAATACTTGAAAAATCACCCTTTAAGGTACATTTTGAACAGATGAAGAAATTTGCAATTAATCACAATTAACTATGGACAATCATGCGATTAATCACGATTAAATATTTGAATCCCTGGACAGGCCTGTGAATTTTACTTCTACTTAATTTCTAGGCCTATTTATCGTAGCGTTGTAACAGTATGAGATTTTCACGGTACGATAACCATCTGAAAAAAATATCACGGTTTCATGGTATGGCGGTGTACGGTATTACACTACTATTTAATATTATTCTTATTATAAATAGCATGTAACTATAATATGTTATATAGCTAAAGCATGTTAATTTACATGTTAGCAGCATTATAGCATATAATTAAAATACTAAATGAAATATAACAGCTGTGAGCTTTTAAAAATAATATGTTATGATTTTTAACAATAACCATATACTGTAGATGCACGACAGAGCAGCCAGACTGCTCCTGTCTGTACCTTTAACTCACACACACACACACACTTATGCCAGTTTTTTTTCAAAACCGTAGATAAGCAAATGTACACGGTATAATAACCGTCAACACCTTGATACCGGTATACCGTTACAGCCCTAACAATTATTGTACTTCTCATACATTTCAAGTCAAGCAAAAGTCACATGAAAATGTCCTGATAAACTCTCATAAACTTGTGTGAGAATGAAACAGAAGAAATGAGGATGTGAGCAATAACATATGCTGACCACTCTGTGCATAATTATATGATGTTGTGCAATAACATATGCTGACCACTCTGTGCATAATTATATGATGCTGTGCAATAATTATATAATTATCTGACGGACACTTTGTGCAATAATCTGGCAAAACTGTCATCTCATCAATATACATCTCTTTTTTTATTGTATTATCTTTTCATTAGCACCTATGGGATTGTCAAAATCAAATTTCGTTGTACTACACAATGACAATAAAGGGCTTGAATCTTGAATCTTGAGATAAATCAGCAGCTACTGTACAGCAGAGCAGAGCAGAAGCTGCAGGTGTGTGTGCAGCCGCAGGAGGGCAGCAGATCTACACAATGGAAATGATGACGTCATAAATGTTTGTTTATATGTCGACGTCACGGCCGGGGTCACTTCAAGAAACAATCACATAGAGCGGTGTGGTTATAATTAGCATTATTGTATGTCGGCGTAGTTAAAAAATGTTGCATCTATCTTAATAATTGACATAAGTTAAGTGACATATCCACGATGTTCGTGACCCAACAGCAGGGCAAGCTGGCTAACAAGCTAACATGCTAACATACCTGGACTTCTGTGTTCACTTAATAATAATAATAATAATAATAATAATAATAATAAACTGGACTTATATAGCACCTTTCAGAAACCCAAAGACGCTTTACAAAGGGGGCACACAAAATCATACTGATAAATAACACAGAGGAGAAACTATAGCTAAGTAATTAAAAGAGTGACGTGTAGGAAGAGTCAGCTGAGATCATAGGCCGAGATGAACAGGTGGTGTTTGAGGTGTTTGTTGAAACTTAAGAACTTTTAAAGGTGTTGGAGGACTTTCTGCTGTTTGAATGTGAATATGAGGAGCGCAGTGGGACCGGAGAGGCTGAGTGAAACTGGTTATTCTGGGACAGAGAGAGAGGTTGAACCAGGAGGAGACTGTGGAGACAGGTGAGTACAACAACACACTTGACTGGACTCTCCAGATGAGAACGTCAACAGCCACTTCGTTGCCTAGCAACGTAGTGTGCGTGTGCGCGCGCTTCGCGGTATGTAGAAAAACTGTCATCTCTCCTGTGCTGTAATAATGTTTTTTACATGTATCCTTTGATATTGCAATGTATTGTTATTAATTGTTTCTTATTTGTTTGTTTGTTTTATTGACACAACAAACTTTAATTACTTCTTTATTGTTTTCTTCCATTTACATGCATGTTCTTTTTAAATATCTACATATTGTAATTTGCTTAATGAATTGTATATATGTGTATATATATATGCTTTTGTTTTTATTTTGTTCTTTTGTTATTTTTATTTATTATTGAATTGACGCTTTGGCAATATTGTTCACCTGACAGTCTTGCCAATAAAGCAAATTGAATTGAATTGAATTTAATAAGTGGAGCTTCTGTTGTTTATATGGTTAGTCTGCTTTGGTGTGATGTTTTATTCTGCTGCTGATGACTCTAAAATAAATTTTAAGGTGCCATTGTAACTATATAGCTAGTTTAATTTATAGTTGGATCATTTTTGTTTAATTGTCTAAGCTTTGTCTCTTTTTCTGGTTATTATTGTAAGGCTATATACAGAGAAAGACAGTTGTCTATTTATTATATAATTAATAATAATAAGTGGTATGCACAGACTGCAGAATGCCCGTCTGTTGGTTTGGACAGAAGCTGTCCTTGGTATTGTTCCACTTGGGTATAAGTTGACATTTAATGCAATTTATTTTGTGGCCTAAAGCTGTTCTATTTTTTTTTACACAAGTACTTTACAATAGTCTAGTACTCTTTCCACTGCTTCAACCGTTGCCATGGTAATCGACCTCCAAATCAGTATTCAAATTCTTGTTTTTCTTGTTTTATATATATGTATGTATGTATATATATATACATACATACATATATACGTATATATATGTAATAATAATGTTTAAATCCCCAAAAGCCCATGAAATAAGGAATAATCCCACAGCATCATTCATTATTCATATTAAACATTAGTCATTGTTAGTTATTCTCAGACATATATCAATGTTTGTTATGTTTAGAGGCGTGTGTGTGTTCAGTAGTGCGGCAGCGGCACTGTCCCGAAACTTCAAATACCTTTGAATATCTCTCACCAAAGCTTCGAAGCCCAAAAAGTGGTATTCGGGACAGCTCTAATAGATAGATAGATAGATTGACAGATAGATAGATAGAGTTGGAGACAGTGATGGCGGGAGGAGGTGGTGAGGGGAGGAGTGGAGTACTACTAGCCGTGTGTGTGGTGGCTTACTCCACAAGGAGCCCGGCTAAGCTGATAAAAGGACAGGGTGATACGGGCCATAGCTTATTGGGCAAAAGGCCAGGTCAGCCTTCAGCGCCCTGACCCATTCTTCAACAGGATGAGCCAGCAGCGCTGCACGCAAACACTCACTCTAAGACTGACTCTTTGTTGAAATGTGCTCACTCATGACAGACTTGCACACTTTCCCCGTGGCACAAACTGATCAAAACATCGGCTGTTTTTTGATGAAGAATAAAATCAACGGTGTCGTGCAGCAAAAATCACCAGAATATACCGCCTTCTAAAGTTGTAAACAAAGTATGCTAAACACTGACAAGACAAGAGCTGATTGGAGGAGAGCGGAGCAGTGTGAGTGATTCAGACTAGATGGTGACGCCTGTAATGTATTGCTGGGTTAATCCCTGTGAATCCCAACTGGTACGGCCTAACGAAGGCTTAGTATAGTTCTGGGAGGAAATCCCCCTGTGTAGTGGTACAGGCCATTAGCCCCTTGGGTATAAATAGGGCAGCTATGGCTCCTTAAGCTGGCTTTTACGCAATATCAGTTAAAAATATGACTTGACTAATTACATGCAGGTCAGCCAGTCAGCAGAAGCAAAAATTCCTGCGCCTCGCTCTCCTCTTCATCTGACCACGGCAGACTACTGCAGTGTTCCTCTGTCTCTCTTCCTCTGTGAATACACACATACATACACACTGCACATACCAGTAAGCACGCAGAGGTCAGCAGGGAACAAGTGGAACAATTGACAGATATTCTGCAAACCTTGTGGCTGACATTTTCTTAGGAGGGTGTTAAGTTGTTGTTCATTAACATTTAAGTGTCTACTGATGGGAAACTCCCATTTTTGCAATTTTCCACTCGTCACATAGTGACACTTTCTCAGGACCCCTTGGTGTCACTATCTAATGCATTGAGTAGCCCACAACATCTAACTACTGTTGCAGTAAACAGCTGGATATAGCGTTGTGAATTCAAACAAAAACATTTGCTTAGGTTCAGGAAAAAAACACACTTAGTTACGTTTGGGAAAAACATCATGGTCTGGCTTAAAATGACTACATTTGTTAAAGTGAAAGTGAAACTTAACTTTGTGAACACAGAGACAAACGACACGTTGTTGGTTTCACACAGGACACGAACTGCGGTCTACTGGATGAAAGCTTTGTGTTTGTTGGGCCCAGCTGCCACGCCTCCCACCTGCTAGGGCTGGGCAATATGGCCAAAATCTTCTATCACGATATAGGTCATTTAAGATCTCAATAATGATATATATCACAATTTATTACACGGCTGTGTTGAATACTCAATTCTGATTGGTCAATCACGTCATTCTGCTGTCTGTAATTCCTCTATAACAGACCGTTGCTATGTATAGCAGACTGATGCTGTGTATAGCAGACCGTTGCTATGGGCACAGTTCTGATGTCGGACTCTGGCGGACCATTTTTGTGTCAAAATATTGATTTCTTAAGTATGTAGCCGTGTAATAAGTGGGATAATGTACAGCGAGCGGGTTGTTGTTGTGAAAGAATATTGTCTGTGCTCCGGCTGGTGCGATGCAGCATCGCCCTGTCGGGGATTCTTTCACAACAATGACCGGCTCACTGTACATTGTCCCTTACATAGCATGTTTTCTGGTAATTAAATAAATAAATAATCTATACAAAATAACCACATGGTAAAGCCTATTTTTGGATACTCCTGTGTGAATGAAATACTTGACAAATGAAAAGTATGGAGTATTTTTAGTAATTAAAATTAATTTTAAGAACTTGAGTGCAAAATGAACATAACAGTTTATTGTAGTAAAATTGTAGAGAAAAAATAATTAAATATAGACCTAGCCTATATCACTATCAAACAATATACAATAGACATTTTTATATCATTTTGATAATATATCGTCATATTGCCCAGCCCACCTGCCCTGCGTTTTTTTCCCGCTCTTTAAATTACTTTACCACACTCTCCAACCACTTTCTCTTTCGTGTTTAATGCTGACGTGGATGAGTTTACATTGTAGTTACTTTAAAGCCCGGTGCGTCTCTTACAGACGCTAAAGCGTGCCTTGTGCATTGCTAAATAAAACGCAGAGGGGCATCACAAAGCAAGAGAAAGGGCTGGCCGTCTGCACCAGCTACATTTTCAACCACAAAGAAATGACTTTGCTTTCAATTTGTTGGCATCAGACTGTATGCATCACAAAAATGTAAAAAAAAAACAAAAAAAAAACATGACAAAAACATCAAATGTGCCAGGTTGGTAAGTTGACAGATATTCTTAGGCAACGGTAGTGATGCCACATTATGCTGCTGATGTACTATCACGCTTTTGTATTTCCATTCTCAACTAATTTTCCAACTTCCCTGGCTCTCAGGTAGCAGTCCCTCTCTAGTTTGTGATGTAATTAGCCCAACTCAGAGCCCTTGATGCGAGTAGTACTCACGCTATGAGATCAGTAGTTTACAAGGGAGGTTGAGGAAAGAGGAGAGAGGGAGAGAGAGAGAGAGAGGAAAACAGTGAGACAAAGTCTGATGGGGTAGAAACAGCTTGAAAGAGAGAGGGCAATGTATGTGTGTGTGTGAAAGAGGAGGGGGATTACTTTTCATTCCAAAGATTTATTGTTTTTGGCGCTGTCCCCTGACTGCGACTGACTGTCAAACTGGGTTTTTCTGTTGGTTCTGTAGCTTAGCAGCAAAATGTCAGCAAGCTGTAAGCAAACATGGTGATGACTTCTCCGCTGAGAGAGCATGGCCAGGTCTCACGTTGGCAGCTCAAGTGCCCTTCATTTTCAGAGAGACTGTCTAGACTGGCTTCACAGATACTGTCTGGAGTACCTTTATCACTGCCGGTATTCAAGGCAACATTGCTATACACTGCCATTATTGCTATTGCTCTACAACCCCTCCCACACCAAATCTGCTGCCCAGCCACACACACTCATTTACTCAACACGCGGCTTATGCTGTTTGTTATAGAGGGTGCTGCAAATTATATTGAAATAGGATTGAGTGGGCTTAATGCGTGCTTTCACAATGAAAATAGGGAGAGTCCCACTTGAGAGAGAACCTTTATCACGCGGCTATTTGATAATCTCTGCTAATAATTATCACAAAAAATAGCAGTCAAATTGAATTAGAGAAAGATGGTTTGCTTAATGTTGCGAAGGATAAAAAAAAAAAGGGAAATGAATAGGGAAGGTAATACACAACTTGAGGACAGGCTTTCAGGACACTTATTGATGCTATAGGCTACAGGATGTCTCAGATGTTACACTTTCTGTACAGTGATACTAAAACCGATACTGTGCAATATATTGTGTTTAGTGCACGTCGGGTCTGTCTGTACGAGGGAACAGATTTACCGATCTACTGATGCTCCGGCAAGCAGAGATGCAGGCCTGGCTGAAAAAACTGTGGGTGTGAGTGGTGGGTGGAAGGGTTTAAAGGTCGTTGACCCCTATTGTAGATGAAGTGTGGAGGAGGAGGAGAACATGCTGCTTGATCATACACAAGGGTTAGCGAGTCAGGGCCAAAGAAAACAATCCGCGCAAACACAAAGAGCAAAGAAAAAGACTCTGATAACTGACAGATTACATGTTTGCAATAGCACACACACAATTGCACGTATACATCAGTTCACCCGCATGTGGGTCTAAAGCATGAGTGTAAAAGCATCCTATGAAATACCACTTCCTGCACCTCTCTCTCTTGGGACACCCCCCACCGACAGGTGTGTCTGTCACCTTAAAGTAGTCTGGCACGGTGTCAACTGTACTCAAACACCTGCCTCTGTTTGGGATTATTCATCACACTCCTGGCTCCTCGGCTGAGCTCCCGAGCCAATTCTCATACCCTTCAACTGTGAGAAGAGTGCTGATCCGGGAACAGTGGGCGTGGAGGTCCCCTTGACTGATTCAAAAACGCCGTAAACGCAGAACTAATTCACGTTTACCTCAGGAGAGATTTGTGCTATACCATTGAGCTGCTTTACTGTTTCCTTAATGTGTTAATTGTGGATGTGGAGCCCTATATGCCTGTGTTGATGCATAGCAGATATATTACTTTAGTATAATTCGAAAATTATGTGAGCTGCAGTTTTCATGTACATTAATTAAAGCTTCAGTGGGTAGAAAATGGAGCAACTATGATTGAAAAAAGTTATATAAAACAGTCACTGTATCCTGATAGTAATGCATGAGACAGGTAATCTCTGCCTCTGTGTCCTCCGGTGCTCCTATTGGCATCTGCAAGATTTCACAGACCGGAGGAGAACAACCAATCAGAGCCGAGGTGGAGCCTGCCATCTCTGAGCAGCTGTCAATCACTCGGGAACTCTAATCAAACGGTCAAACTAGACAGCGCTGATCAAATATGAATCAATATTCTGTTACTATAATGCCTATTTCTCGCATAAAATGTTTTCAGAAACATCTTGTAGTGTACTGTTTAGCTGTAAAATGAGAACGTTTATGACCCGGCAGCCATGTTGAGATCAGTTGAGGACATACCAAGCACCGCCCACCAGCTGGAGCACAGCCAATAGGAACGCTCTCTCTCTCTCTGAAATGAGCTGTGATTGGCCAAAGTCTCTCCTCAGATTTTTTTAAAGCCTGAAAACAGAGCCATGAGGAGGTGCAGAAGTCTAGTTTTCTCTCAGAACACTTGAATTACAATATGCTGAAAGGTTATTATGGAACTTTTGCCCAATGATGAAAACATTCTGCTTCCCACTGAAGCTTTAAAGGAAGTACACTACGAGTTTATGGTAGGGCAGCTCAGTTTTTAGAAATGTTGCGGGCGTTTGACTCCCTTTCCGTTCTGTGAGAGGATGACATGCAGAGTGTGTGTGTTTGTCCGTTCTGTAGGTGTGACTTTGATCGTCACACATCCTGAAATGACCTGGCGAGTGTTTCCCTGCTATCTGAGAGCCTGAAGAGGAACAGGGTGGTAAAGAAAATGAATGCACGAATGAGGTTACGTGAGGTTACGCAGCCTCAAATGCTAACCTGCTGCGCCCACAAAGGGTTTTTAAAGAGGTGAAAGACGAAAATTTTCCCTGCGCTAACATATAATATACATACACAAATCCATGTAATCATGCAAATGTGCAGTCTCTGCGTGAATGTACACTTCACTCTCCAAGTTTTCCCTCTTTGTCTCTTTCACTTTCAGTCCCCCCCCCCACCCCACCCACTCTCTGTCTTTCCCTTTCACTCAACTGGCTGGCTGTTTGAGAGCACACACTCAACGTGGGTGAGAGTGCTAGAGTAGAGTATATGACTGTCAACACAAGGTGCAGTGTGTGTATGTGTGTGTCTGCCTGTCTGTGTGGTGCTGTAGGTGGAGAGGCACAGTAGGGCGTGAAGGAGCGCTGTGATAATGACAGGCCATGCATTATATAACATGCAGATTGCGTAAGGAGAAGATTATTTTAGGTCCAGATATTGAGGATGTATAAGTAATTTTTTTTAACGTGGGTGCGTATGCCCACCTCTGAGTGCAATGTTTGTGTAAAAATGTTCTGAAATGTGCTCATTTTTTGCGGTTTTCTTTCGAGGAGTGCGTGTGGGTGTAAGTAAACTAAGTGTATTGTGTGTTTGTAAGAAGGGGGCATGAATGTTTTCAGATTTCTTTCATGGCTATCTGCATATCAAAACAAGTATGTGGGAATGTTGGCACATTTGTGTACAGTGTGCATAAGGGTGTCTTTATTGCGAGCTCCCACTCATTATCACTTTTAGACTTCAGAGAGATCCACTTTAAAGGGGGGCTGATTTCTCCATGTCGGGCGCAAACCTCGTAACTTCCAGTTATGATGATTTTTTTCGTGTTTGAGCTTGCGTTGGTAGAGGGAAAAAAAAACAACAACAACACATGCTCCTTCTATGAGCTGAACAAGTTTTTTATGAATCTCCCTCTCAGCCACTCAGGCAACAACACAAGGTTACGGTTCTCTATAGGATGTGTTGTGTGGAGTCACAGAAGTGAGGCAGAGCAGAGAGAGTCTCCGTGTGCCGCTGCCTCCTCTGTGCGCCTCGTTCCATGCATGAGTGTGCCCCTGTAAAAATAGACCTCTTAAAGGGCCAGCAGCCACTCAACCTTCTCCCACAAGCCTGTGCTGCTCTTCAGGGTGACAGTACTCTAAGAAACATGGGATGGGAGAAGAACATGCTGTGTTTGTCATTCAGCCGACAGAGACAAGTTGTATTCCTGTGTTCCACGAGATATATAGAAACATACCTACATTCAGTTTATCATCTTTACATCATTCATGAGGGTACTTCTCTGGGGTCATAAAACAAAGCTTCAGGTTTATATTAAGTTACTATATAATACATATTAAACACAGGAGACCTGACTACAGCTAGAGCCCCATCTTACACCACACATGATAGTGACAAATCCAACGCCAGAAAACGACGCATAAACAAATTCGCTCCTTTGCATATGAGGCACGCTTTGTAATCGTGCACTCAAGACGAGCATTTCTTGAAGCAATCTCTCAGTGACACGTAGGACTTCCTGTGCACTCCAGCTACTTGTCCCGTAATTGAAATAAGTGAATTAAGTCAGCGGGGACAAATGTTGTACGTCTCAAGACATCTATAGCTGAGAACTGTTTGAACCTGTGAAACGCTCCTATATATGCAGCATATGGGGTATCACTGCAGCAGAAGGACAGCGCCTGCTGTAGCAGAAATAGACATACAGAAATCATAATCGTGCACACTGGCGTAGTATTTCTCCGTCGAGGATGGCAAGAAACGAGGAGGGCTTCGAGCGGTGGAGTCAAACATAGCTCCGTGTTCCCAACAGAAACGGGACAAATTTAGTCCTTGACCATGTGGTGTTGTGAAGTTGTGATTAAAAATTAAAGGTGACATTGGAAGTTCTCTCAGTTTCCTCATGTGTCTTGTACACTGGTTGAATAAGAAGTTAGATTACAGATGCACCTGCACACCTGCTCATACTCCCTTTGATTTCATGAGACTCCCCCCCCCCAAACAACATCTGCACCTCCTGTTTTCTCTCTCTCCTCCTCCCTCGTTCCATCTCTTTCCAAATTTTCCTTGGCTCGACTAACCCCACCCTCGCCAGTCTCGTATCCGTGTCCCTCCTAGTTTAAGCGGGCTCCTCCAGGGCCCCTGGCTATCTCTGGACCTGGGCTATTTAAGCCCACTGCTCTAATTCTGAAAGTCCTGATCTGCCGTCATGCTGAGTGATGAACCTCCACCTTCCTCTCTCTCGCTCTCTCTTTCACTCTCTCTCTGTGTGTCTGTCTGTCTTCGTCTTCTCACACACACACACACACACACACACACACACACACACACACACACTCCTTGTCTCTGGATCTGTCACCATCTCCCTCTTGTTCACACTCTCTCTGTTATGCCCTTCCACGCGCACTAACACTCCCACACGCAGGTGCCAATTTACATGAGCGTATACGCTCATTCACACACACACACACACACACACACACACACACACACACACACACACACACACACACGCCACACACACATTTCAGACATATTTTCTCCCTATAATTAACCCAGCTCACTCTCAGGATGACATGCACCTACAGAAACTCTCCTCAACCTGTATCTCACAGCTCGGTGTCCCTTCATTCAAAGTTGCCAACACACCTGCGCTCCCTCTCTCTCCCTAAACACACACACAAACACACACACACACACACACTCAGAGGAGGAGGAAGCGGTGTGGTCACATACCTCGCCGGGTGCCTTTGCGTAGCAGGTAGCAGAGAGTTTACTCATTGGATCATCAGGCGGCAGCAGGCACGTAGGAATATCCAGTTTTGAGACTGCGAGTCTCTTCCTCCTCTCTACTGCTCAGCCTCCCCTTCCTTCATCCTATTCCTGCCTCTCCTCCTTCTCACTCTCTAAACGCCTCTTTGCTCTCTCTCCCTCTATCTCCCTGTGAGTGCGCTCTCTTTCTCTCTCTCTCTCTCTCTCCCCAGCTTGCTTGATCTCTCCAACCCCCTCCCTCCCTTCTTCCCTCCCTCCTTCTCTTCCTCTCTCTCCTTCGCTCTAACTGACACACACACCTTCTATCTCACCCGTACAACTTCAATCATCCCTCTGAGTAAGTCTCTCTGACACACAGTGACACTTGATAACTTTTTCTTCCCCTTGCCTAATATGCTCCCTCTCTCTCTCTCTGCCTCTCTCTCTCTCTGCTCTCTCTCTCTCTCTCTCTCTCTGCCTCTCTGGGAGTGTATAATTAGACAGAGCTCAGTGGTAATACAGTCAGGCTCATTGTGGGAGCCTTAGCATTGCTGCTCATGTTTGGCTGATAGCCCAGCGGCTTCACTCATTAACCTCCCTCTAGCTGCAGAATGGACCGGCCCACGGCTCGCGGCTATTTGCTGCAACACCTCAGCCTCTTAGCCCCATCAGCCAATGGCAGCCCACGTGGATGATGGCAAAGGTGTGCTGGTCGGGGCACACGGTACAAAAACATAATTGCAAAGTATTGACATCTCAACACCAGCTGGTCAAATGTGACACATGAGGATTTCATTACAAGTCATAAGTAGTCACTTCTCCTTTAGCTTTAATCACTTGATCATGATTTGCGTTCAGTGGCATCATGTGCTTTTCTCTAAAGCATGAAACCACAAAAGACCACTCACACATCTTATTTTGAAACCACTGCGAGGTATGGGGATGTCCTGTGTGTGTGTGTGTGTGTGTGGCAATAAGTCATATGCTCTCTTCACTGTACTGCATGCCCCAGTTCCCATCACATATGACCTGACGTAAACCCTCAAGGGAGGCTTAAATATCCGTCATTGCGTTTTAAACAATTATACTTTTCTATTAGATTAGATTATTATTAAATTATATCCAATCTGGTCTGAACTAAGATGAACTCTTATTATTAATCTAAATTTTCTAATTCACTGACAAATCTTTACTTTGATGCCTTACACTACACCTGGGCGAGTTCTTTCACTATTTTAGTTTTCCCTTTGTCATCATGCATGGGCAAAACATTTGACTCAGGTCCAGAGCTGGACGTGTCAGGACAGGTCAGGCCAAGTCACATGAGCAGCTTACATGGCTTGGATCTCTCTACAGTACATGTCAAAGGGAGTAGGAATCTATGACCTGCGATTAAGTGAGACTGTATTTGATCACAGTCCTCCCTACTGGATTGAGCAATTATCCTTTTTTTTACTTTTGTTGTGGCAATTGTAACCGGGGAATCCCGGGCACGGAAAATGTTGAATAAATAAGTACTTGATCATAAGTATGTAAAACATTGCTTCTTAGCGGCACATGAAACATCTGTCCAGAAACTCATACATACTTATAACGATTTGTCTTTTTTAGGGCTGTCAAAGTTAACGCGTTAATAACACTTTAACGCAAATTTGTTTTAATGCCATTAATTTCTTTAACGCATTAACACAACTTGCAATTTCTTTTAGGTTGTAACAAGCAAGTTTTAAAGCTAGTGTGTCATACTAGCTTGTTGCCAATGAGGATAAATAACGCTCCAAAGTTACGCTAAATTTTGGAGAAGAAAAACTGGCATGGCCATTTTTAAATATAGTATGTGAATGAAAATGTGTTCTCTGAGTATGCATGACTCTCCCCTTTACAGACATGCCCACTTTATGATAATCACATGCAGTTTTGGACAACTCAGTCATAGTCAAGTCAGCACACTGACACACTGACAGCTGTTGTTGCCTGTTGGGCTGCAGTTTACCATGTTATGATTTGAGCATATTATTTATGCTAAATGCAGTACCTGTGGGGGTTTCTGGACAATATTTGTCAATGTTCTGTGTTATTAATTGATTTCTGACAATAAATATATACATTTGCATGAAGTAAGCATATTTGTCCACTCCCATGTTGTTAAGAGTATTAAATACTTGAAAAATCTCCTTTTAAGGTACATTTTGAACAGATAACAAAAATATTAACTATGGAAAATCATGTGATTAATCATGATTAAATATTTGAATCGATTGACAGCCCTAGTCTTTTTCTTTTTTATGTATTTCTACTTAAAGGCAGGGTTGACGATGTTATCCAGTATACACTATATTGGTTGAAATGGTCTGTACAGCCCGACAGTGATCCATTACTTATGAGCTCTGGAAAAAGGACCGGAAAAGAGCCGTCATCTGTAGCTGCTGTAATCCTGTAAAAACGTCTACCAATCACTGCCTCGCGGTCCGCTTGGAAAGAACCAATCAGATGCCTCGCTGCCTCCCTGCTCGTACTCTAACCTTGGCGTGCACCAGCCTGAACTCAAAGCGTGTCGCCGCCGCAAGTTTACTGAAGAATGGAAGAGAAAACAAAAGTAGCACTGCCGCGGTTACTTGTCATGAGGTAACGTTGTTGAGTTGAGGTGCTCTCTCCGCTCATGCTAGCTTTCCAACATCGTCGACCCTATCT
>CAKAOI010054113.1:0-47649 GCA_916701655.1 Sebastiscus albofasciatus
AAAAAAAAAAAAAAAAAAAAAGAAGCAGACTTCAACCTGCCAAGACTACCCCAGAGAGGGTTATTCAAGTTTTTTCTCGATTTGAAGTGGTAATTTTGTTGGAGGTGATTGTATTTCCTTTGATCAAAGAAACAACACAGGAATCTAGTTTTAAAGCAGCTTCCAAGGAATCCAAGACAGAAGATCTCTTTTTTTCAGGGGGGAAATGGACTGAGTTATCGGGGAAGGAATGGACTTAGTTATTAGAGGAAGATCACAGGACTGAGTTATCGAGGGGAGGAATGGACTTAGTTATTAGAGGAACACCAGGACCAGCGCGGCGCGAGACCATGGGACACGGGGAGGACCAGAGTGTGGAGCCAGGCAGGACAGGACCAGAGGGCGTGAGGACCAGAGTTGCTCCAGGCAGGACAGGACCAGAGGGCGTGGAGGGGAGAGCAGAGGGGGCCCGAGAGAGCAGGCAGCAGCTGTCGGCGAGTGTACACCAGAGGGAGCCAAAGGCGCAGTGCAGGGTAGCAGCAGCAGAGTGGCCATCGCTGAAGCAGTTGCAGCAGTTCCAGAGCAAGCAAGCCAGCCAGTGATGAGAGGGTGGTACAGGGCGAACAAGTGTCTTCTAGCTTCACAAGTTTAAAGCAAGGCGTTGGTTTGTATATTGGGTAGAGGTATCTCTGTAACACTCAGGCATTTAGTTTGTATTCCACATTCCAGAAACAATTGTTGTAGAACAGAATTACTCGCACAGCTTTCTCTTCCTCTTTACAGGCAAGCCGTGTAAAGCGTTTTGTACCGTGGTCACCCCTCCTGTTGTGCGCTGACTTGAGTGTGGTGGTGTCTGCTGTGGTGAATGCCTTGGTAGTGTGCTGGAGAGATGGAACATCCTTATCGGACTTCTCTACCCCCTGCGATCACAAGTAGTTCCCCCCCGGCCGGAGGGAGAGGCAGTCCTTTTGTTGTTGGTGTTCGATAGGTCTACCCCCAAAGAAGCTGTCGGCATTGGAGTGTGAGAGTGGATGGTCTTCCGTGCGGCCGATTGATGTGTGTATTCAGCGACCCTTCAGTGCTTCAGCTGCGCATCATTGGTACAGATCAGCTACATCTACCTCTTAACCTGAGCAGTGAGTTAATGCATGAAATGTACATGTGGGTGTAACTATCCTGTACATTAACTCATCATTGCCTATGCTGTCAAGTATTTTTGCTATCAAAACAAAAAAATATGTATTGAAATAGTTGATCCTGATTAAGTTTTTTTTGAGGGTTAGGGGGAGGGGGTATTTAAAACGTGTTTCGAGTTCTTCTTTTCACAGGCCTGACCCCCCCTAAAGCTGATCATCGAAAGAATCCCCCTGCGCTAGCCGCTCGGTACAGGTTGAGCTCATCTTATTTACTATAGTTCTATGGATCGGGATCATTCACACCCAAAGCGGTTTCAAAGAGATGTAGGAAGGTATTTGGTATTGTTTAATAAATCCATTAGATTAATTTTGATTCTACAATATTTGGAAGGTGTTGTAAATTGGGTTTCATGCACAACATTTGGTAATGGGAGGGTGGGGGGTTGTGGGCCGTTAATCAGTCTCTTCCCTAGACTTCACAGCTCCATCTTACCCACCGCAAAATGGCTTCACTAGGAAACATCCAGGTGCACCCAACAAGATTCAAGCGGACTCTTTGCCTCGCAGGATAGCAACTTCAAAACTAGTCTCCTGGTGTAGCAAGAAGCTCTGTTTTCCCAGGGAGTGCGGTAACAAGTCTCTTTACTAGAAGTCATTGTAATTCTGTACAGGCTTCAAGTTGCTTTGTGGGGTTGGGAGGGGCTTGTTTATTTGTGACTCTTACAGATTAAGTTGTATGGCCCGCCCTTCAAATATCTCCATTCAAGTCCACGTCTACAGTTCGTAAGGAAGGAATCCCTCGCGTTCAGGCCTGCGGTATTTAAATGTTCTTATGGAAAATTGCTCATCTTTTTATGAATATTCATAGTCGTACAGTTGTGTCCTTATTAAGGGAGTAATGCTAGTGATTGTCTTGTAGTTCTGTACTGCATCATTGGCGGGGTATTGTGGGGAGAGAGGCTTTTTCCTTTGCATTTTTTCAGTGTGCTGTGTCCTGTGCGCTTTCCAATCCCCGAGACCATCAGGAACTCCCCTAACTCATTGTTTGTACAAGTTTCCTTGCGCATCGAGCATCACGTAAGGTCACTAAATGTGTTCACATTTCTCTTTAACATTCATTGTCTGGCTAAATACCTCCATTGCAATTCCTTTGCAATTAGTTACAATGCCTTGTATTGATAATACAATGAGTGAACTATCTGTAAAGGATTTTCTTATTGCATAATAAATGCATAGCTTGTTGTGATTGAATACAGTTTTGGTATGCATTTGTTCTTTTTGGGGGCTTGTGTGGGGGAGCTTTTCTTGTGCTTTTTCAGGTATGACTAAAGCTTGGAGCATTGTAGAGCACGGATGTGACCTGGGCTCGAATGACATCCTTTTCAAAGTGGAAATTGAAGGCAGATAAGTTGAATCCATCAGATATTGATGTTGGAAAGCAGAACATTCTCAACCCTAGAGGGGTCACTTATCTTGACTGGGCTCAACTGCCCTCATTTGTTCTTGAAGTGAAAGCAACTTGCTATACTTGACTGTAGAAATAGCACTGTTGTGCTTTCTTAACAAGAGTCTTGTGATAACGGGAAGATTTGATGTGCCCTCATTGATTCTGACGTTATCTGCAGTAAAGCATTTGGGTAAGGATAACAATAGTCAGTTCTACGATACTGTGAGGGGGGGCATAGGGGTGTCTCTTGTCTGCCTCTTTGATCTTACAGAACAGTCCAAAGGAAGAATGCAGTCCACCTAGGACAACACAGGAATCATCCTGCCCTTTGAAATCAACCAGCACGCTTGAACAAACGGGAGTCAGGTTGCTTTTTGTGTATAGATTGGAACAATTAGCCCTCAGCTGCTCGCCCTTGCGCAACTGTGCAAGCGGCAGGTTGATCATATATAATAACTCGCAATCGCGCAACTGTGCGACTTTTTCAAAATGTCAGCAGCTGAGGAAAGCTGTGCATTGTGCAGCTTTAATTTGGCCTGAAATGCAGCGCAAATGTGTTGCTGTAGTTTTATATTGTGCATTGGTTTTGGTTGGGTGTATCCCTACGCTTCTCTTCACAGAAATCAAGTGCAAGACTGGTTCGAGCACGCGTGAAGTCCTCTAACCCGGAGCATGTAGTAAGATGTTGGCTTAACTTGTCAAAATGAAACTTCTGCAATGTTGTAGTTGACAAAATGACATCTTGGAACTGGCTTTATGTTAACCTCAAATCATCAGTAACAATAATGCTTTACTAGCATATTCCTCTTTGGCCACGGGGCCCTATTGCTTTGCATCTTAAAAACCATAAGATGAGTAGAACTCGAATCTTTGAGTATTGTGTGGTGGGTGTTGTGTAGATCACTCTTTGTTTCAGATCATTCTCGTCGTCTGTCCGCTCCGATCTCGCCTGCCTCTGAATGCAAAGCCATCTGTGGACGCTGTCGGCAAATATGAGTGTGGCCCCTGAATGACATACCAACCCCTTGTGCGCTTGAGCTTAAATCCGAACCCCCTTCCCCCCCGACGTCCTTCGCAGAAGCCCCGCTCTCTTTGTGTTTGTGTGTGCCTTTTTTCTTTTCCCTTTGGTTTCTCAGGTCAAATTGCCTAAAAATTGTCTTAATTTGTCCTCTGGGATGGCCTAACCTGTGATGGAACACTGAGAATCCAGTCACATTAAGATCAAGAGCTGCAAGCTTGTCTCGCAATTACTGCATCACTTCAGTGTCATGGGTGCAAGTTAAGTAATTTCGGTTCCCTTGATTTTTCTTTAACATACCATGGCTTTAATGTGTAACTCAAACATGTTGCATGCACATCAGCTCTGCATAACATTTTATTCGTAACACACAACATACTGTTCATGAAGTCGTTGTCAAACATTGCAGTAGTATTTGGCCAGGGTTGTTTGGGGGGGACAACATTCTTCTCTCTTCCTTTCAGATTTCTCGTTCAGCTTAACTTGACACTGAGCCAGGCGACTTAAACCTCTGCAGAGAGTCATTGGATGACTTGGTACAGCCAGCCTCTAGGAGGTCTTTAATACGTTGAAGAATTGAGCATCACAGGAAGAATAGCTGTGGTAAATGCTGCTACGCCAGTCGCGGTAAACGTAACCGTATTGACATAATTTGTGATATTGGCTGATTTTTGGTACAAGTCTGGGGTTTCTGTGGGAGGGATGGGGGGGGGCTTAAATTGTCTGTCTTTTCTCCATTACAGCTGTAAACCTCTGTCCTTTTGACCCGTGAGTCCGGCTGAATTGCAAAGAGAAACAGCTTTGGGTATCACCAGGGATGCTGGTATCGTGGCTTTGTTAATATGGATCAAATGAAACGATGGAATCAGTCATACAACAATGCAGTGTCGTGGGGAATGCTGGGGATTGGGGAAACCAGTTGTCTTGTCTTCTAGTTTCAGCCTCGTGACCAAGAGAAATCCCCATGTGGTGACAGCAAAATATAGCATCCAGGTGCTGAGGGGTTTTCTTTTCCTGGAGGAACAAACTACTTTTGTTTTTTGTTCCTCCAGGTTTTGCTTTTGCCCTTTATTACAGCAACAACAAAAAAGCAAAAGACTCCGGTGGTGGCACTCCTGACTTGTCAGGACAGGGTTCAATCCCCTGCGGTGTCTTGCTTTTAAATAGTCTGCTGTGTGGGGAAAACTCTGCAAGGTCTTAGTACAGATGTTGAGTGAGCAGGATTACTATAACAAAATAACTGCACAGGAACTTGGAGGTTAATTATCTAAGACGATGCGTTTGACGAGGAGAGTCAGACAGCTATGGGTAACGGTTAGAATTGAAACGTGTTTAAAAATGTTCTTTTCTGTCTCAGTGTAAATTGTATG
Source organism: Sebastiscus albofasciatus (assembly GCA_916701655.1). Classification (NCBI taxonomy): domain Eukaryota; kingdom Metazoa; phylum Chordata; class Actinopteri; order Perciformes; family Sebastidae; genus Sebastiscus; species Sebastiscus albofasciatus. The sequence goes on from CAKAOI010054113.1 coordinate 4,951, forward strand.
TATTTGTATCTTACAGTAGTTTTTAAAGGAAACGAGTTAACATCTTGAAGACTGAATGATCAATAAAACTGTCCTATGAGTTAGCCTGGCTTACAATTTCATTTTTCACGCTTATGCTTATTTTTTGGTTAAAATGTGAGATTTGACTGTATCTGAGCCTCTAGAGGCAAATTGGTTTGACATTTGGCAGATGAAGAGGACCTAGTTCAAATCAATATAATAATAAAAACAAAGGCTGTAGAAGATATTATGTCTTAAAAGTTCATCTACAAAAGTCTTTAATATTTCTCACCTGCTGTAGACAGTAATGTCTTTTTGTATGTGGTTACTGGCAGTTTGGAGTACAAATACATTTATAAACTACCAGTGATGATGGATTTTTCATGCAGGAGGCTTTTAAAATCTTTATGGTGTTTCAGTGTTTGCCGAGACCTGAACCGTGAATAAATAAATGTGATAGAAATGTCAAATTCATGTACTCAACAGATAATTACAGGCCTCTCTTTTGGATTCTGTCATTCTTTGAATGGTAAGACAGTGAAAAAGGTTAAAAGGGTCTTTAAAAAGTCCTACATTTAAAGGGACTGTTTGTAACTTTCAGAAATGCTTGTTAACAGGGACACCTGTGGCCATTAAGTCAACGAAAGTCAGCGTCGGGCTGGCGCTTGTGCTCGCTCTACAGTCTCCAATTCACCTAGTCCACCTTGGGGACTTAACTGTGACATAAGATATAAGACTTTCACAACAATTGCCATCATGCCATCTAGGTGCATGATAGCTTACCAAATGGGTCAACACTAAAAGGTCTGGGACAAAACAAATATCTCTGGGGCCCTTTTGATTCCGTTAGTGGTAATTTGGTTAAACACAAATTTTTCCATTTGCATTTTCACACAGGGCCAATCTACAAGACAGCTGCACTAGACAGGTGATCATGCAGGACCTGCCTAAAAGTCAGTGTTGAATACTCCCAAATAAATGTGTAATTAATCAAATTACCACAAAAACATTGGTACACAATCAATAAGGAATCTTTGTGGTAATGTTTAATTGTCAGTCTTTGATATTGACTTAAAGGTCCCATATTGTAAAAAGGGAGATTTTCAGGTCTTTTACATTATAAAGCAGGTTTAAGTGCTATATAAGTACTGTTAATCTATCAAAACGCTCAATATACAGAGAAACACACACAGCCCGTATTCAGAAATTGCGCCTTTGAAACAAGATGATTTCTGTCCATTAGTGATGTCACAAATACACAATATTTAGACCATTACACGGTTTTAAACGTAAACATTCTAAATGTGTCCCAGTTTATTTCCTGTTGCAGTGTATGTAAATAACATCAACTGACAGGAAGTAAACATGATCCAAACTGTTGCCTAGCAACGCAATTCTTTTGCAATTCCGTTGAAATGCACTAAAACAGAGCGTTTCAGACAGAGGGTGAATACAGCTATATTCAGGCATACAGTATGAGGAAAATAATGGGGTTTTTGAACATTACAGCATGTAAACATGTTCTAGTAGAAACATAAAATACAAGTATGAACCTCAAAATGAGCATAATATGGGACCTTTAAATTTCTATTGTGTGGACAATTTTTGTGTTCAGCAAAAATAAATAATATGTATATAGAAGAAACATTAGAACAGAATAGAAAGCTTTATTGTCATCGTATTAAAAACAACGAGATTCACAGTTGCCACTTCCGGTCAGTGCTTTAAAACAAATACTTAACAAGACTAAACGAGGCAGATAAAACATAACAGGTAAAACACACATACAGTTATAAAGCAAATAAAAACAGGTAAAGTAGATTTAATAAATAAATATAAACAGAAGTGTTACACTAGAAGTATAAAATATAAAAATAGATGTAATGTAAACAGAGGTAATTGCACTTGTAAAATATGTAGGGTAGATGTAATAAATAAATATAAACAGAACACTAGAGGTATAAAATGTAAAAAATAAATGTAATGTAAACAGAGGTAACTGCACTTGTAAAATAGGTAGGGTAGATGTAATAAATAAAATGTAAACAAAGGTAGTTACACTTGAGGTATACAGTATATTGCATCAAGGATATATTGCACAGTCAAATGTATTTCACATTCAGTGTATTAACATTGCACAGATGTATTGTTTGTTCAGTGTCCTGTATGGCCCAGGGAAAGAAACTGTTCACGAGTCTGGATTAGGTCATGACTCACCAAAAAAGGCTTTTAAGTAGGTTAAATATCTATCTAAATGTAGTTCTTACTTCCCTTGCCATTGGTACTAAATTTGAAAAGCGGAACCAATGTGCAGAAAAAAAGTTTTACACGGAGCCATTTTACATTCGTGCCATTTGCAAGCTAGCCGAGCTAGCCTTCCATAGCCAAGGACTATTGAAAGAGGATAAAACAGAGCTCTCTGTTATTACGCATGCGCAGCGTGACTGTGAGCTGCGGTCCTGCATTCCTATTGGCTCAAACTCGGACTGTGCTGATGACGCGTGTCTCCACCTCTTCTCATCCTCCTTGCCTATAGCTAGCCTCTCCTAGCTAGCATAGTTCTGCTGTCTCTGTGTGTGTGTTTGTGTTTGATGAGGTGTGGAGGACAGAGGAGATGTGGTCCTTTTTTGCCAGGGATCCTGTCAAAGACTTTGCTTATGAACTTCTGCCAGACACCCAGGAGAAGTCTGGGATATGGACTCTCCACCGAGGGAAGAGAAAGGTAAGAAGAGGCGAAACATCACCATCACCTCCGCCGCTAACAGCTAGCTCCGTGATGGCGGCCTGTCACTGTGTCTCTGTTCTCTGCTTTCATTAAGCCTTAACACACGATGTCTGCTGTCGTATTATCGTGGTTACACGTCGGGCTTGTCCGCATCTTTCTCCTCTTTCTTACTCATTCAATGTCGGTGCTTATTTGTGTTTTTATGCTCGTTAGTTTGTGAGAGCTCAGGCTTTGTTTACTCCAGAGAGACAGACACGTATTTCTCGCCACGTCACCTCGTTATAGCTGAGTTAATAGCTCTTAACCTGAACCGTTTTCAGAGATAATGTTTTATAACATTAATTAAAGGTTTCGTCCCTCATCACTGACAGAACCTTAGATAATAAACTGTCCTGGTTATTATCATTATCTGGACTGTGATCATCATCACTGCAGGGCCAGATAAAAACCTGCTTCCTGGTTATCATCATGTTTATTGTCATAAGATAAGATAAGATAAGATCAGATATTCCTTTATCAGTCCCGCAGTGGGGAAATGTGCAGTGTACAGCAGCAAAGGGGATAGTGCTAAAAACAAGATGCATCAGCTAACACATAAAAAAAGAGCTAAACAAAGTGTAACAAAATATGAACCATTTAAACAGAAGGAAGTACAAAAATAGGAGCAGTATATACAGTATTGACAATAAACAGACTATTAACAAAATTGCACAAGTGGAAAATGATATTGCACAGTGAGAATGAAATGAAATTACACCTGAAAATATCAGGTTATTGTCAGTTTGTTGGTGTGTAAGTGTTAAGTGGTCTACTGGGAGCAGTGCTGGTTGTGGAGTCTGAAGGAAGGACCTGTGATAGATAGTGCTCCTTCACACACTTTGGGTGGAGCAGCCTGTCTATTTATATCAATATGATGTGGTTAATATGTGATTTTTGTTCTACTCCTGTGATGGGATTACAAACACAAAGTGTTTAATACGATAATGTTTTAAATTGTCAATAATGTGAGTGAGTCAGAGCATCTCCACTCACAGCTTCTTCCCAGCTACAATAAAGACTGGTGGCAAAGGACATTAAAGAGGGACACAAATACCCCACACCTCACCTCCATACAGGGAATGAAATTAGCACCTGTTACCTGCCAAATACAGGGTAAATGTTGGCTGTGGCAGGTAAGGATTTCAGGTCACCTGCCACGATGGCAGACAGGTTTTCTTTAATTCTAAAGCCTAAATTAAATATACAGTAGTCATGCATTAAGGTTACATGATATATTCCATAATTCTACAGTCTGGTACCACTGACTCGGTGTTTACAGTTTTAAAGCGTTCTACCTAGATTTCAGAAGTGGCAGACAAAAAAAACAAGTGGCCGGTAGAAATGTTCAGTGACCTGCCTGCCACAGAGGCAGGTGAGGAAAAAGGTTAATTTCAGACCCTGCCTCCATACCATTAATGACATACAGTACACCTGAACTGAATCGACTGAAATGCTGTGCAATATGCTGCCTTCCACTGTGTAACTCTCTGGAATATATTAATTATTTTTTATTATTTTCATGAGAGTTACAAGTTCTTTTAACATGGTCATGGAGCATATATATATATATATATATATATATATATATATACACACTGTATATTTGTATTCTGGGGTATCGTTCCTATGCAGAGGGTAGTTTAGTTTATTTATTGACTACACTGAGGGCGCTTTATGTTTTAATAATTTATTCATTTATTGTGTTGAGTTGAATGTGCTACTTATTTTGTACTGTAATTACCTCGTGCCTTTTCTACCTTTTTTCTTTTCTTAAAGCTGACTCGGTGTAAACTGCTCAGAACTCCAGTGTACTTAGGTGCAAATGGCAAATGAAACTCTTGAATCTTGATTCATTTCACCCAACCTGTGTCCTCAGACCAATGGAGAGCCGGTGTCGGTGTTCCTGTACGAGGTAGCACAGGGGACAGAGCAGCAAACCCAGCTGGCCAAGGCTGCCTTCAAGCGTATGAAGACCCTGCGTCACCCAAACATCCTCGCCTATGTGGATGGATTGGAGGTATGTGTTTGAGTGTATTTTTCTCCCATCTTTAGCTCTACACACACACACTGCTATTGTTTATAATGTTCAGAGGGAAAAGGTCACTCAGCTTGCTTAGTGACATGTTGCAAAAATGGGGAGTGACCTTGTTTTGTCATGTAACTATCATATAACTAGTGTCTCATCTCCACCGTCTTGCTTTTTTTTCTGCATGTTTACGTTCAGATAGAGGTGAGTGTGAATTTGCCCCATGTCTGTACGATAGTTAGTAGTGAGTAGTGTACTACATAATATAAGCAGACTCTTACACTGTTTTATCAATTTTGTGTGCTCAACAAGATCATAAAATATCACAACTAATTGTTATGCTGCACTATTATTATTCTGATTACACTTGGGCTGACCCGAATGCTTTGAAGCTTCGATCGTTGCCATGGTAATCCACCTCCTAATCAGTATTCGATTACTTTGTTTTTTGTTTTTTTCATATATAAGTATGTGATAATAATATATACATCCCAAAATATACCATGAAATAAGGAATAACCCCACAACATTATTCATATTCAACATTAATTATTATCAGTTATTCTCAGTAATGCGTCAGTAGCACTGTCCCAAAGCTCTCGAATACCTTCACATATTTCTTACTGAATCTTCGAAGCCCAGAAAATGGTATTCGGGACAGCCATATACACATAGAGCTGCAACGATTAAACAATTAATCGATTAGTTGTCAACTATTAAATTAATCGCCAGCTATTTTGATAATTGTTTTGAGTAATATTTAGCTTCTTAAATGTGACTATTTATATAGAAAACAAGACGTCTGAGGACGTCACCTTGGGCTTTGGGAAACACTGATGGACATGTTTCACTATTTTGTGACATTTTATAGACCAAACAACTAATCGACTAATCAAGAAAATAATCAACAGATTAATATACGTTTTTATTATTATTATTGTGATGATATCTTTTGTAGGCCTATTATTTTTTCATTCAGCCATCGAGTTGAGCACTTTTGCGGTAAAGCTGGTGCAATAAAACATACACAATAGTTATATACACACAGGTTTATTTTTACATGTGGTTGTTTCACAGACCGAGAAGAGCCTGTACCTGGTCACTGAGCAGGTGACGCCCTTGGCAGTCCACCTGAAGGCCCAGGCAGAGAAGGGGGGATCTGGGGAACTGGAGGTCTCCTGGGGGCTGCACCAGATAGTGGTAAGGAGGAAAGGAGAGACAGTCATCTGATACTTTCAGGGGAGCCATTTCTTTGTAAGCCCTTACTCCACTTCTGCCGTTTGCCTCCTCCCACAGAAAGCTCTCAGTTTCCTGGTCAACGACTGCCACCTGCTTCATAACAACGTGGGTGTTTCGGCTGTTTTCGTGGATCGAGCCGGGGAGTGGAAGCTCGGGGCCCTCGACCATGTGGCCCCTGAGCAGGGTGACCCGAGTGGGGTCTCACTCCCTACCCCCAAGGCTGTCTACCCAGACATGGAGAGATATGACCCGCCAGAGATGTCCAATAGCAGCGGAGAGAAATGGTAAGAGAATAACATTAATGTGTTAGCAGCGATAAAGTAGAGATGACAGAAAGAAGAGGTTCATAATCGGACTATTTAAAGATGCCTGAGTAAAGTGGTGGTGAAATATTAAACCTGGCCCTGGTCACTGCCTAGTTGTCTGTAGAAACGTTTGTATTGTACTCTGTGCATGTCTGTTGCAGGGCCGGGGAGGTGTGGCGGCTGGGCTGCCTGATCTGGGAGGTGTTCAACGGGCCGCTACCTCGCACGTCCTCCCTTCGTTCACTGGGAAAGGTACGACACCTCGACAGTTCCTTTGTGTTATTGATTCCTGTTGTTGTCGATGTAGGTATTGAATATGTGTTATGGTGATATCAAATAAACTTCTAATCAACATTTGCTAAAAAGTGAAAATTAGACACATTTAGATGATTCTGTTTTTTATTTTTTCATATTTTGCTCATGTAAAGAATAAGCATCATCAAACTGAACTTGAGAAGCGATAGCAGAGACTTTAGCTGTGTCTCAATTTGGACACTTCTATGTAGCACACTATGTACTTACATGCGTAGAGCGTGAATTTCCAAAGGGTAGTGTTGTCTCAAATCGCACACGGCTGTTGGGCACTCACCGACAGTGCGGAAGATCAGCTCATGATAGTTAGACATCACGCCGTATCAGCAGTAATTCAATTCAGCCGGATAAATTAACCCAATAATGGCTTCCATCCAACTACAGTATAGTGGTACTTAAAAGAAAAAAACGCATGTGTATTTTAATTTTATATAGTTCGGTGTTCACCGTTTCAATTGCAACCTCTACGGCCCTCCATTTTCACAAGTTTGAAATAGATTGGTGGCCCCCCTCCGCTACTGTACGTAGTAAAGATGGCGACCGTTGAGGGTGAGAAGTATCCAGCGTTCCACACTCTATGTTTTGACCGTTTTGAGTAAAACATCTGGGTACTCAGAGTGCACTGTATTTTGCCATACTTCTCAGTGTTAACGCATTCAAAATAGCAAGTGTAAGTACACAAATTGAGACAGCGCACGTGAATGACACACACATGTTCTTGCTAAATTGCCTTCCGGCGAGGAATTTAGCCTCCAGTTGCTTCATGGCTTCAGTGAACGGCTGAAAAGAATGATGTTTGTGACGTGAAGAAGTGTTGTTCACAGTCTTTGTGTTCTCTCCCGTGTGTCCTCTTTGCGCCCACAGATCCCCAAGGCCCTGGTCCCTCATTACTGTGAGCTGGTGGGAGCCAACCCCCGAGCTCGGCCCAACCCGGCCCGTTTTCTCCAGAACTGTAGAGCCTCCGGGGGATTTCTCAGCAACAGCTTTGTGGAGAGCAACCTTTTCCTGGAGGAGATACAGGTCCACAGAGTTGCATGAAGACACTTATAACAGTGGTGTTTGTGTTAGTGCTGCAATCAAACCTCACCAACAATGTAGAGTACCAAGATAGACACAGGTCAAGTTCTAATGGAACTATCCTGTGGGGAGCATTGTGTAATGTGAGGAAGCAATCACCAGCGAGTAGCATTGGAAACTGTATGATAGTATAACAACTACTAATAGCATAATAAACTATAATAATAGTGGAATTCAAACTCTCTCTCTCTCTCTCTCTCTCTCTCTCTCTCTCTCTCTCTCTCTCTCTCTCTCTCTCTCTCTCTCTCTCTCTCTCTCTCTCTCTCTCCAGATCAAGGAGCCGGCTGAGAAGCAGCAGTTCTTCCAGGATCTGAGTGAGAATCTGGACTCCTTCCCTGAAGACTTCTGTAAACACAAGGTCCTGCCTCAGCTGCTCACCGCCTTCGAGTTCGGCAATGCAGGCGCCGTAGTCCTCACGCCGCTCTTCAAGGTGAATCTTCACACCTTACTGAGTATCAGACGTATACCCCAGCGTCTCCAAGCGTCTCTGATCATTTTCAAAGTAAAACATAAACAAAATCTTCTTCCAAGCAAAGTCATAGTGGTTAAACTGGTATTAATATCTTCACATTTAGAAGTTATACCTCTTCCCACTTTTTTTTTTCTCCCTGATTTCACCTCCCTCCGTCTGTCTGCTAGGTGGGGAAGTTCCTGTCAGCAGAAGAGTACCAACAGAAGATCATCCCTGTTATCGTGAAGATGTTCTCCTCCACAGACAGAGCCATGAGGATACGACTGCTGCAGCAGGTACTGTATGTCCGATTTCCACCAAGAAGTTCCGGGTCATTTTAGTCCTGGCACTACTTTTCAAGGAACTAAAAGGTTCCTATTGCCCATTGTTGTCTGCGTTTCCACCGCGGTTCTAAAGACCTGTGAAGATTAGACAAATTAGTCTGCTGACGTATGAAAAAGCAACATGACATGAGACGAGGGCTGCTGGTCACAGCGGTAAACACTCTCTGCAGACTGCAGTTCAGTGTGTCCGGCCGTTTCATCTAAAAAAACACACACTGGGGAAAAAAATAAACCTTAGATGTTGTCTCACCTAATTTACTGCTGCATAGTATTTACTAATGCATGTTGGATGTAAGAAAATGACTGGTTTTCTCTCATTCCCAGCACCGCCGTGCTATCTCCCTCTTTTAACATTATCGACCGCCCTTCCTATCTCTCTGTCTTTTTCTCTCTGTCTTTTTTTTTAGTGAGTCGGGAAGCCGACAATAAAGCCTAACTTAACTTTCAGTGTTATCAAATAAAGAGAAATGCTCTCCCCTCATCCTAAAACAGTCCTTTTTCAATACTAGAGTACTTCCTTGTTTACAAATGAAGCGGTACACGAGTTGAAGACGTTAAAGCAACGGCGCTGTGTGTGCGTGTGTGTTTCACCAATCAGCGACGGTTATCCCCGCAAATTCCATCCCAAAAGATCCTGTACTTACATAACGTACTACCCAGAGACCAGGACCTTTTTGGGGGGTAAAAAGGTCCCCGGAACCTGCAGTCAAAATGCAATGAGTTCCTCAAAAGGTTCCTAGTTCCTGGGAAAAGCCCCTTCAGTGGAAACGAGGCTTAAGGCCTATTTCATCTAGCCACTAAGAATCTCCTGCGGTTATTCAGTGGACATGTTGGTTGTGTTTTTATTTCATTTAATTTTCCCCATGTACCATCCAGCAAGAATGCAAACCTCTGCAGCTCTAGAGCAAGGAAAGAAAAATACAGTTAAAAGTAGCCTAAAATATAAAAACCAGCAGGATATTATATCCCTATCTTCCGTTTTTGATCTTGTGTTAAAGGATAAAAACATGTATTTGCTCTAACATTGTTTCTCCTCTCTGTCCCAGATGGAGCAGTTCATTCAGTATCTGAATGATGCAGCAGTCAATTCCCAGATTTTCCCTCACGTTGTTCACGGCTTCACGGACACCAACCCTGCCATCAGAGAGCAGACTGTTAAGGTAGTTTGCATGATTAAAACACAAACCAGGAGGTGTTATTACATATTACTTGTGTACTGGATGTTGTCAGCCTCCTGTAGCCGTAACTCTTCTCTGTTTCCCCGTCTCTCCCTCCAGTCCATGTTGCTGTTGGCTCCTAAGCTGAATGAGGCCAACCTGAACCAGGAACTGATGCGTCACTTTGCCCGGCTGCAGGCCAGAGACGAACAAGGCCCAATCCGGTGCAACACCACCGTCTGCCTGGGCAAGATCGCCTCCTACCTCAACGCAGGGGTAAACGACACCCACACCACTGTGCAAACACTTAATTCATTTAGTGAAAAAAGGAAAAGCACTTAAACCAAAGTTGTGTTCAAATGGAAGAGTTTGGTCCTCCCTCTCTTCACAGACTCGACAACGTGTTCTGATTTCTGCCTTCTCACGAGCCACTAAAGACCCCTTCCCAGCGTCACGCTCCGCCGGCGTACTGGGCTTCGCCGCCACACACAACTACTACAGCGTAACAGAGATCGCCGCCCGCATCCTGCCAACCCTCTCTGCCATTACTGTTGACCCTGATAAGAGCGTCAGGGACCAGGTACACATGACTAATTTGTGATTACATGGTGTTTCTTATGTTTTTTGACTGCAAAATCATTGCTGTGAAGATAAGAAAACCGTTTGCCTCTGGCTTGTGCTATAGCTACTCAGTACTTGATGTATCTCCATCAAGAGTATTTAGATTGTTATTTATCAGCAGCACATTGCCTCATTTGTTTTTAGACGTTGTAGTCCTTATTAGATAGTAAAGATGGCTGGATTCAAGCTAATGGTTAATTACAAGTGCAGAAGAGTTGCAGAACGAGACGAGCCAGAAGGAAAACATTTTTGGTTCTTTGAAACTCAGAAGCCAATATTCATTGATTCTTCTTCCAGTGAGCCGAGCAGCAGGTGCTGCAGTCACAGCATCTATTACAAGTAGTAGAGAAAATGTAGTCAGGATTACTTAAGAACAAAATAATACCACATTGTTTGTATAAAAAGGCACAGACATTTCAGCAAAATGTCAACACTGTAGCTCAGATACATTAAGCTGATTATTACTGGCTCATGACTCAAACAGCTTGGCAAGGTTTAGACCAGGGCTGCCCAAATGTTTACCCTTGGAGGGCCAAAACTGGAACTTAATAGTGGGCCACTGGCCAAATGCATCTATTGTATTGTATTGAGATGCAAAATAGTACAAGGATCCCAAGTTCCCCTAATTGAATATTCTTTTAGCCTTTACATAGTTAATCCCTTAAATCCCACCTGCTGAATACAATTGGGCTCATTTCAAGTCATACCCAATTTATGTAATTCCAAGACTATTTAGGAACCCCATTACGCAGAAATAATCAAATACATACCCACAGAACCTGTTTTCACCACATATCTCTAGGTCAGAGGTCAAGGGACCCCTTTGAAAGTGGCCATGCCCATTTTTCCTTGCCAAAATGTTGCTTAATTTTGGAGCGTTATTTAGCGTTCTTCCCAACAAGCTCACCTGACATGGTTGGTACCAATGGATTCCTTATGTTTTCTAGTTTGATATGATACCAGTATCTTCACTCGAGCCGGCTAAAGCCTCAGACAAAAAGTAAAGTCAGTCGGGTCTTTTAATTGAAAAAATATTCACTAACATCTGGCGGGCCAAGTCAAACCTTATGGCGGCCCAACTTTGGCCACTTTGGGCAGCCCTGGTTTAGATTCATCATCTCGTACAATCCACACTGGTTTGACTATTTGTTTTAAAACACAGTTATCCCAGGTGAAAATGTTGGATTAGACAGAGAGGTTAGAAGTGTCACATCCAATGATCAGCTTTAGCTTGATGTGATACCTATTGTTTCTACTCAGGGTAACCACCTCTGTGTGGCTCATGAATTCAACCCTGTATACCGATGTTTAACCTCGGTGGACCCTGTTTTGTTATCACTAGAATATGCTGATGTAGTTCTGCTCATCAGTTAATTAGTTCTCTCCTGCCCTCCTCTCTCTGTCAGGCATTCAAAGCCATCAAGAGTTTCCTTTCCAAGCTGGAAACCGTGTCAGAAGACCCCACCAAGCTGGCTGACATAGGTATGTAACCCTGCACTGAGCTGCTCTCTACTTTTATGTCCCATTCAGCAGGGAAACCAGTGATTACATGCTACATACATTATTTACGTACATTGCTCCATTTCTGGGGAAATACTTCTGTGACTGGCTCAGACATCGGGGGCAGAATACATATACTTATTTCTCTCAGCTATATTTCTGAAATTGTAAAACTAAAAACTTGAAACTCTCCCGTCCGTCCTGCAGAAAAGGATGTGTCGTCGTGTGCTCAGCCTGCAGGTGCGTCCTCCAGCTGGGCCGGCTGGGCCGTGACTGGCATGTCCTCCATAACTTCTAAGCTGATCCGCAACGCTCCGGGGACAGAGGGCGGCGCAGCAGTTGAGGGCGGCGCAGCAGCTGAGGGCAGCGAGCCCGCCAACGCCACCAGCCCTACCAGTGCCACTGATGGAGCACCTGCACCTGGTAGGGTCATCACATTTGATTTGCTCGTCTCCTAAACTGTTGGACTCATGATGGACATTTTAAATATAGGATCAAAATGGATGCAGCGGCACCAGAGATATTGTCCTTTTTTATTTCACGCATTCTTCTTCCTTGTAAAAACCCGGTGCCTACATTACCCACAATGCAATACGACCCTAACAGTTTGGTCAGAGATTCAGTTGTGTAATGCATTTAGCAGCTGATATAGCCTCAATCGGAGTTGAGGAGCAACAGAGGTCTGATAAGCTCACTGCTTTCTCCACACCTCCACATTTTTTTCATTTTCAAACTTGTAGTCTTCAACCCCAACTGACGTTACGTCAAGTGCCATCACATGGCTTAGTTTATCAGATTTTCTGCCACAAAAGGCTTCATACAATTATTTTTTTCACATATGCAGTACCCATCAAGAGATGTAAACACACTTCGATGTGTAAAATCAGTGAAGTTCCCCTTTAAGAAGTCCTAAATAAACCACATTCCTTGTTTTTCTTTCTTTCGCAGGTTCTGAAGATAAAACTCCACAAGCCTCCGTGACTAACCATGCTGCCTCTAGCTGTGCCAACCAATCAAAGACTCATGAAGTAACGGGCAAAAATGACGAGCCAATAGGAGACCGCTGGGATGACGAGGAGGACTGGGGAAGTTTGGAGGTCAGATGTTTTTATTTTTATTATTGAGACACGTGTGTACGTGAGATGAGGGTTTTTCTGTTATCTGTAATTGTAATAAAATGTTGATTCTGTCTCATGTAGGATCCGGAGAAAGCTCACACTGAGCCAGATGACTGGAACACGGACTGGTCCGGGATGGCATCATCCAAAAAGAAAGCCAGTGACAAAGGAGTATGAGCCCTTTAACTTGGATCCATCATACAATACTACCTTTAGTGCTAATACTACTACTCCTAATGCTGTGTTCACACTGCAAGCGACAAAAGCAACAAACGGTCAGCGTGGCCAGCTACATTGTCGGCGAGTCACCTCTGAAGTGTTGCTCAAGCGCTCGTTGGTGCAGTTATGTCGTTAAATAGCACTAGGAACTGGCTAATGGCATTTTTTTTTGTTTGGACGGAACGGAACGGTGTCGTTGGAGAGCTGAAAAAAGTTGAGACCATCCATCCATTATCCGTAACCACTTACACCATTAGGGGTCGCGGGGGGGCTGGAGCCGATCCCAGCTGGCATTGGGCGAAGGCGGGGTTCACCCTGGACAGGTCGCCAGACTATCACAGGGCTGACGCATAGAGACAGACAACAATTCAAGCTCACATTCACACCTACAGGGTATTTAGAGACAACTATTAACCTGCATGAGGAAGCCGGAGAACCTGCGACCTTGCAGCTGTGAGGTGACAGTGCTATCCACTGCACCACGAGCAGCCACTCGTAGTGTGAACACAGCATACTGCTAGTATATTGTGTAGCCTTGAGACTGGGCTGAAATAGTTCATGACACCAGGACCATTTTTTACATTTGGGATCCCTTTTGTTTACAATGTGAATGTGAAAGAACCAAAGAAAAATCCCATACACTGTCGATCACTTTGTCGATCACTTGTTCTGACTTTATTAACGGTGTTTTGGTGCTCAGACCTTAATCGTGAAAAATGGGGAATGAGTTTGCATTTTAGCACTTCTGGTTCCCTCATCTGGAAGTCAATGTTTTTTTTTTTAATGTGTTTCTAGTTAGATGCCTGAAATAAAGTCTTTGGTTGCTAACAAGTGGCTAAATGAGACTACTAAACGTCATCACGACGAACACTAGTCTGCCTTTAGCTTAATGGTGGTGATGTGAAGTCATGCGACCGTGTTGTAGTTTGTTTACAGCCTGACGTTAGCTTTTTACTTCTGCCGATCGCATCTAAGCTTCACAAACGAAACGTTTAAGTATCATAAAACTGCGTTTGCCCCAGAGCTTATTTTCTGCAATAATCCCATTGACTTTTTGTCGAGGGAATCCGTGCGGCCTACAAAAATACGTCATCCCGGTAGCACTGTAAATCGAGAACAAGTGATCGTCAGTGTGCAGGATCTTTGGGTTCTTTCACCGTCACAGTTTGTGATCTGACGCACCGGCCTGTAAGATTTTATGGAGTTCAAGAACTTTGTAGTCTTTTTTTTAATATTACTTCAATTAGTCTCCATTTCAATTTGAATCTTTCCAATGTCCAGGTGGCCCGGTCGTCATCCTCCATGGCGGTGAAAAAGCAGAGCGCCGACTGGAGCAGCTCAGGCTGGGACGCAGACGACAGCTGGTCCAACGAGAAGGAAGGGCAGGGTCAGAGCTCTGCGGGCGAGGAAGGCTGGGGCAATGACTGGGCGGAGGAGGACACGGACACAACCCTGGCCAACACGACGACGCTCCCCCTGCCAGAAGGGGTGCGGTTAGCCAGCGAGTACAACTGGGACAGCAACAGCTCAGCCTCCAAGGGGGCCGTTCAGAATGATCTGTTCGCCAGCGTGTCCCAGAGAAACACAGCCGGCGCTGCTGCCACCACGGTGAGGACGGCAATAACACACAGGAGTGAGAGAGAGGGACAGATTAAATTAGTGTTGATTAGATTTTGAATAAACGGAACAGTCACAAATTGTGAATTCTGAAAAAATACAACAAAAACCTATTAATAGGAATAAAAAGTCTGCATCTTTATTGATTTACAGTTTTAAAGTATTCAAAATCTGCATAGTAAGTTATTCACATTGTTAGCTGAGGCAGTTATCCACCTACCAGCTCCTCTGAAGCTCACAGTTTAACCACGTTACATCTGATTTGTCTAATCTGTACAACAATCAAAGTGTAAATACAACAAGTTATGGTTTTAAGGGGAGTTGTTTTTCAGAGCCAGGCTGGCTGTTTTCCCCTGCTTCAGGTCTTTATGCTAAGCTAAGCTAACCAAACCACCTGCTGGCTCTTGCTTTCCACATTAAGTGATCCTCCCATCTAACTCTCACTAAGAAAACGAATAAGCTTTATCCCGAAATGTAAGACTCTTCCTTTTATTGAGGTAAAAACACTGCACCCTCTTGATGAGAAGTTGATCTGTAGAGAAATGAACAGTCAGGAATACCTTGACAGTACCTGCATGTCTGTCTAGTGATGTGTGTGTTGTGTTCTCTCCTGGTCAGACTGGAGATGGCTGGTCTGCAGAGGCAACAGGAGACTGGGGGGCTGAGGAGAGCTGGGAGTCAGTGGATGGGAACCAGGGTGAGTCTCTCAGCTGGCCCTCCTCATCAGAAATATAAAACCTTTATCTGTCACATCACTGAACCATTTTTACTTCTCTGCAGAGGTGTGAACTCGAGTCACAAATTTGATGGCTTTAGACTCGACTGGATAAAATCAGAAAAGACTTGCATCTAGACTTGGACTTTAACACCAATGACTTGTGACTTCACTTGGACTTGAGCCTTTTGACTTGAAAATACTTGATACCTTCCCCAAAGCCCACAGATTAAAAAGTGTGAAACGAATCAATTGATTTCCCTTCATTTCCTCAATCAACCAACGTTAACGCTGTTCATTCCCAGCAAGTCAACACTTAACTCCCCAGATCCACTTTGTTGTTGAACCAATCCGACAGCATCCAATCAAGTTGCAGGAGAGAACCATGAAGAACGTTACGTTACTGAACGCCAGTTGGAAAAGATGATGCCGAAGATGATTTTGTTTGCGTACAAAAACCATGCGGCCTCAACCAAAAGTGCAGCACGCAAAACATGCAGGTCAAAAATTACAGACGTAGAAGAAAGTGGCATCACATTTGGATTTGTATTATGACTTGTTTAGGACTCAAAACTCAAAGTTCAGGACTTGGGATTTCACAAGCTGGGACTTAAGTGCAAAGACTTGAGACTTATTTGTGACTTGCAAAACATTGACTTGGTCACACCTCTGCGTCTCTGTCTGAAAATCTTCACTTGAACTTCTTCTGTATTCACACTAATGCTCAAATATTCTTGTTAGATGACCATTAACTAACGACCTGTACGCCCGTGCATTGAACCGGCTGTCTTTATCGTCCACCAGGTCTCAGCAAGGCCGAGCTGTCCAAGAAGAAACGGGAGGAGAGGAGGAAAGAGCTGGAGGCGAAACGGGCGGAGCGCAAAGCTGCTAAAGGTCCTCTCAAACTGGGCGCACGCAAGCTGGACTGACGGGGATGCAGAGAAAGATTTGAGGGTGGGGATGCAGGACCACAGTGACTGGACACAGATCAGTAGATGGAGGCCGGACATTCCACAAACTAAGGACCAAGAAGTGTGAACAGTTACTGTCGGTCAGTAAATGACTCTCAGCTTTGGGATTCTCCGTCTTTCTTCATTCAGGAACTGACAGACGGGGGAAGAAGCAACAACCCAGTGCTTTATGAATGCATTACTATGGATGGCAGAGCTGAAACAAACACAAGAGACAGAAAAGCAGCACAGAGCGGAACTCCCTGCAGCTCCAGTTGATCACACATCCCCCCTCTTTGTTTTTTTTAAAGACATAACTCATAAAGTTGTAAAGTAAATGTATATAAATGGTGCATCTTGTCTTAAAATGACATGAAGAAAGGACACTTTTTTTAAAATCAAGAAATATATATAACAATATTTCAGAATCAAACATGTATTATTGTACTGAATGTTCAGACTTAAAAATCAGTCCATGCATGCACTTGTGTATTTGTGTGGCTTAACAAAAGGATTCACGGCACAGAGTTCACTTTGCACATTCAACACTGTATTTTACCGTACTGAACTGGCCCGACGGGTGACGCATTTGACTGGTTCCAGATCTGTTAATGTGTCACATGCACTGCAGACACATGATGGAAATAAGTAGTTAAATTGATGCTGGTGAACTGGTTTCAAGGGAAGATCAATTTATGTGTTTACATGCCTTTTTCCTGTGTGTCCTAGTAGTGCTGTGGTGGAGGGAAATCAAATGAGTTTTATTTTGAAATCTTTTATGCAGATCTCACTAAATACCTTTTGGGATCATCTGAGGAAGTAAAGATTTACCCATCAGTCACTTTTGACGGTATTTGGTGCGGTCAGGGTAAAGGAGTTCCCTAAAAGAAAGTTCCTCTTACTCTTTTATTTGTGCCTTTTATTTAATAAAACCGATCTGCTCTGTAGGATTACATCCAACAGAACATTTCAACCTGAAATATCTTCCCACATGCAAATTCTGTTTTCATCCAACCTTTCAGTGTAACCTCTTTGACTCCAGTCTGTGTTGGGTATGGTATTGTTAGGTGTCACTTATAGACACAATCAGCAGCCGTCACCATTGGAGCTAATGTCCTGGTGTTTGGTGTCAAGGAACTAAGCTGTGTTTAGTTCAGGTGGACTGAAGAAGACTGGTTCAACCGTTTACTGAGAATCCAAATCATGTAGCATGTGAGCTGTTCTGAAAAATAAACACAAGTAAAATAAATGTATGTTTCTTCTTTAAATTGAAAGGCAGTAGTCATCGTCCTCCTCAGCAGATGTATGAGCCAAGAATGCATTGAGTTGTCGTCAGGAGGATGGGAGGGATATCATCTGAGATTTCTGCCTCCACCACAATACAACGGAGAAGAAAATGTCCTCAATATGGATCATTCATTTATAACCGATCCATATAACCATTTACCGGTTAGGTAAATGGTGATCAGCAGTCTGGGCTTCCCTGTAAGACAGCTGGCCACTGTTACTGAGACCCGTGTACAGTAGTTAGCAACATGACAACAAAACATGGTATTTCAAACATTACGGATATGTTTCACGTTATTTCTATCACCGGTTAGTTTATGCTATTTTTTATTTAGCAAGTACCAGTGACTAAAGGACAAAACCTTCTTTTTAATCATTTATTTTTTAACTAGAAATATTTTTGCTGAGTATCCATTCACCTCCATTGTACTGGGCACTGATTCCGGAGAGATGTTTTGTTATAAGATATGTTAGATGATAGATGTTATTGTTATGAGATATATTTTTTTTAATGCTGTAAGCACCATAAATTAAATTTCATTGATTTGTATTGAGGTGCAGACTGATATATGAAAGGATAAATAAAACCCAAACGATTCGATATAACTAGATGTAACTGAGACAAAAAAAAAACACCTACAAAACACAACAATAAACAGCCTAAGCTGGTAGAGTTTAAACTCCTCAAAATAACCTGGCCATACACAACGATATGCTTATCTAACAACAGTAACTTACAATAAAATGTGTTGTCATGGTTGGCCTACCTGTTGCCATGTTTTGTTATTTAATTTACTTTAACGATCAGAGAGATTGTGCCTCCTATATGGAGACACATCCATCCGCATAATTAACTTAATGTCCCCACTGCACATATTGTGGGGCGAGAAGACATTATATTTAAGCAGTAATGCTTAAAATCTCTGCACAAACCCACATACAAACTAAACTTCAGTTGGCCAATAGGCCCTTTTCACAGCAGACAGTTTGACTTGTCATAGCAGGGTAAACAGGTGTAACTGATCAAATGAATTATGGTGTACCTTGTAATGACATGTCAACATTGCTGCTGTGAAAAGGGCCTCTTTTACATTCAGCGGCATGATGAGATAGTATTGGTGAGCCTCATCATCTCATTAATTAGCCTACAGACTGCCATCAGCTCATTAAACGTAGCCCACCTTCTACACATTTCAATCTGTAATAGACATGAAAATGCAGAAAACTCAGCATGCACACATGAAAACTGATTTTGGAGAGGTTTGTGTGCTTTAAAAAAATACCTTCATGGCTAAAAACGCAAGACTATAATCACATTTAGCCCAGTTTTAACACATCAAGTAGTTTGATCTGCAACCAAATGGTAAATGAAAGTAAAAATCCCTTCGTGTCTCATGCATGACTGTATAAAGATAACAGATATCTAGTTAAGCCAGAGGACTTTGCTCAGTCGACCAAAGTGTGGATGTTGCTGATGAACAACGGAAGATCTTTCAGTCTGTCTGATCAATATATTAAATAGCCAAGTATTTCTTTTTATTTTTATTTTTTTTAAAGACGAAGATGGATGATAAGAACTATGTCAAGTGGTTATTAATGTTCTTAGTGCTGCAAAATAAGTTCAGGAGTTTTATGGATGACCGACCGGAGCTAACGCAGGTATGACGCACTTTTACATGTAGACCTACATGAACAAGAGTTCAAAAAGAGATATGTCTGTTTTTATTTATCTTTCTTAATTCATGTTGTTCTGATAAGATGTCTCAATTTTCATAAATCATGTTTTTAATTTCTATTCAGACTATCTTTATCATTTTAAGATCATATCCTTTATCTGAGACACTTAAGAGTAAAATCTTGTTGAATTCTGTGACTCCAGGAAATGAACATTGATCTGCATAAAGGACTGACAGACCAGCATCAGGCAGAGGGTTTGGTCCTCGGTGACTTGCATCAGGTAGGCTGTTTAAACACATAGAGGCCTAACTATGATACTACCAGTGTTGTGGGCTAGGGGTCCTTGATGAGGTGGGTGTGCTACTAGGTAGAGATGAGTAGGTTGCAGAGGAGGAAGTGGTTTACTCTCCTATGCAATGTTTCCTTGGCTGATGTGTATATACTGTAAACCACCAGAAAAAGAGCTGGGTGGACGTATACCTGTGTATACCTTCCACTACACCACTGTATTATTATTATTATAGTAGTATCATACTAATAATAATAATAATAACAACAACAACAAGAGCCTAATAATGATAATTCCACCTGTCAGACAGAATGGACTTGAAATCTAAATTTGACAGATTACACAGCATTAGATGTCCCCGCAAAAAAGAAAACACTTCCACACTGACCTGTTTGTGCAGCGCACCATGTTCATGTTAAATGTCAGTGTTCACGTCAACGCCTGTTTTATTTTACAGTGGAACGTTTTTCACCGCAAATACTTGTTTCAGTGCCAATACAACTTTTCCAATACAAGTGTTTCAATGCCAATGTTTTCTTTTTCAGTTCAGGTCTTGTTTTCGAGAGAGAGAGAGAGAGAGAGAGAGAGAGAGAGAGATAGAGAGAGAGAGGGAGATAGATGGATAGAGAGAGAGAGTGATAGATAAAGGGAGAGAGGTAGAGGGAGAGCCCTGCGATGGACTGGCGACCTGTCCAGGGTGTACCCCGCCTTCGCCCAATGTCGGCTGGGATGGGCTCCAGCACCCCCGCGACCCCTAACGGGATAAGCGGTTGCAGATGAGAGAGAGATACAGAGATAGAGAGATAGATAGATGGATAGATAGAGAGAAAGATAGATAGATAGGTAGAGAGAAAGACAGAGATCACCTGTGTATGTGAAACTACAGACTATCTTCTGGTCACTCAGGTTAGAATTGTTTTGGAGTCTGTTCTGTAATTGGCTGTCGCCTGTAGTTCTATCCTTTACCCCAACTATCGCCAGTGATTTACTACATTTATTTGACATCATAGTTACTTTGCAGATTCAAATCATTAATACAAAATATAAATTAACTAATAAATTAGATCAAGATGTTCCCAGCTGTAGCTTATTATAAAGTATAAATTAGCCCACCTTTACCAGCTGCAACATTAGAGATGCTTACACATGAATGTACTGCTAATTCTAATATATATCAGAGTGTGTATATATTAGTCTGAAATGGACCATTATGCATAATGAGTACTTTTTTGTTTGCATCATTGTAAAGCAACAACAAAACAACATGGTATTTCAACCATGCGAATATGTTTCACGTTGTTTCTATCACCGGTTAGACAAGTTTTACTTTCTGCTATTTTTAATTTAGCAAGTACCAGTGACCGAAGGACAAAACCTTTTTTTTCCTCATTTTCCCAGTTTATATTTTGGTATTTTAAAGGTTAAAGACATGTAGGTTAACCTAAATCAACACTGGGATACATATGAAGGGAACGTTTCTCTTTAGATATACTGTATATGTAGTTTTATGGAAACCTTGTGCCAGAATTCAGTAATAAGTGATCAAAACTTGAACACTTCTAATTTCAAATGAACACAACAAATGTGTACATCACCAAAAGATTAATATTAACAAAAAATGAGCGCAAACATTATATAATGAATATTCATAGAAGATCAAAAGCCAACCATCAAATAATGAATATTCCATATGTCTAATAATTAACAAAAACACATTGCCATTAATAGAATTATGAAAATAATATGCAGGTTAAATAAGGAATAGCAAGCCATCAAATAATGATTACAGAATAATTACATGCAAATCACCACAAACAACAACCTCCATACAAATGAAGTGATATACTGTATTGAAATGTACTGTCTGCTTTAAACTGTTCAACAACCAGATTGAAAGAACATAACGTTCCTTGAAATCATGACTAATATGATTCCAATTATCTTGAATTTCAGTTGACAGATCTAGAAGAGCAGTCTGTTGAGCTGGAAGAAAACCTTCGTAGAGCAGAGATAGAGATTTTAAGATCTCGGAACAGCATGCAACCATGGATGAGGCTGAGGAACCTACAGACAGACTTGAAAAACCTGCAAGATAAATTGAGAGCCGCCATCAAAACCCTGAAGGGTATGTCAACACGGCAAAACATGAGAAGAACCTTCTCCAGTGGAAGCCTCGTGCCGGGGCTCAAAGAACTGGTAAAAACAATCGTATTCTTTTATTATTGTTGTTGTTGTTGTTGTTGTTGTTGTTATTATTCCCAACTTCAGAGAAGGTTAATAAGGTTAAAGGAGATTTAATTTAGAATGATCAAATGTTACAGTCAATGTAATTATGTAGGTTTTTGCTGGATTGTAGCCAGACACGTATTAAAACAAAGAGGCAATCATAGACAGTTCTCCAGGCCTCCTAATCCTCCTCCTTTTATTCATGACATTGCCTCTCTTCTGCTTGGTGACACACTTAGGTGAGAGAAAGATGCCCATTGCATTTCCAGTCTTGTCCCAACATCCCATCAGAAGACCAACTCGACTCTGATTCGCTCAAAAAGTGGAGGAGCTTCAATAGAACCATAGAATTCAAGAGGTATTTTGAAGACTTACTCAAAACCTTGGGCAGTGATATTGACATGTTCCGCAAAAGCGTCAAGAACCATTTACATGCTGTGCACAACACGGGGCGCTCTGAACACCGGGTGAGTTTGCTTTCATAATATTTCTGCTGTGTTTGATAGTTTACAATACTGTATGAGATAGGAAAGATGTGTTTTCAGGCCTCAGACCTCAGAGTGAAACTTCAGGGTACCAAACTAGCACAAGTCAAGAGAGGCCACAAAACATACAAACATACAAACATACACAGTGGCAGAATTAAGTATGTGTTAAACATTGTATTAATTCTCTTAAACTCTTAAAAGATTGATAAGTCAGTGCTAATTGTATACATAAAAAATCCAAGATAACAGTTTATCAACTGTGTTCATATATTGATAAAATAGTACATTTCATCTATCACAGAAAGCCATGCTCATGTCTGCTGTACGGTGACGTTGTGACAATACCTTGCGATTGTCATAATGAAGATGAAACGACTGCAGCCGTGATAATGTTCCAGAGTGAATTTTTTTTTTTTAATAAAAATGATAAACCAGTGTGTTGAGGTCTGATAAAACTTCAAACTCATGTGTCTGCTACTCAAACCAGCCTTCCTGGATTGTATCTCATCTTCTCACTGTGCTCAGTTATCATGCTTGAAACAACGCGCTCCCCCACCAACGCAGCCCCTTGGGTTGTTTTATCGTAAGGGACTGCTCCATTAATGTTTCAATAGAACTGGTTTATTTGTTATGTTGTGTAATATGTGCATTACTTTCTTTTATATAATCTTAAACCAATAATTGTTTGAATAGAATAATGAATCTGAGAGTCCGACCCAGCGTCACCGTTCACGGAGCAACAATCCAGAGGATTCACCATCACAGGTAGGGTTTAAAGGTGCTAAATCTTATATCCAGAGCATTAATATAGCAGTAAACAACTATTTGCTATGTAAAGATATAGAGGAGTAATGTCTACCTGCAATATGTGAGTTCTCCTCTTTTATTTAACCTCAAACCTGTTAAGCTGTTTGCAGACAATACCGAGGACTGCACCCTAACCCATTGGCACACAGGACACTTAAATTACAATATGCTGAAAGGTTATTATGGAAGTTTTGCCCAATGATGCCACAAAAGTGTTGCCTACTGAACTTTAAGGGCTCAGTAATTGTAACTGGAATTTTGTGTAATATGTGCATTACCTTCTTTTATATAATCTTAAACCAATAACCGTTTGCATAGATTGCTGAATCTGAGAGTCCGACCCAACGTCACCGTTCACAGAGCAACAATCAGGAGGATTCACCATCACAGGTAGGGTTTATTAAGATGTTCTTTTTTAGTCTTTTTGCCATGGCATGATCAGGACTATAGCCATGAACAAATCACTCAACTCACACTCAGAGTATTTGCTTTGTTGCTAGTCATTCCCTACCTCTCTTTCCCTTCTTTTCCTCCCATCTCTCCACGTTTGACTATCTAGTTAAATCATAGAATGGCCAGAAAAGCAATTTTAAAAATAAACGAGTAAATCAAAGCATTTGTACATGTAGATGTTACATCATTTCAAAGGTTCAAATTCTCCATTAATGTTTCAGTAGAACTGGTTTATTTGTAGTTATGTGCAATATGTGAGTGATAGGGGACAAAATCCACAGACCTTGCTTTGTGCAAAGATGTATTCAAAAGTTTATCTGAAGCTAATGAGGAAGTTTCCTTTGAGTGATATGGAGCCTTGGTACAAGCACTAGTTTGAGGAGATATTTGACTTTTGGTCATTAGTTATCTATCACAAAAATCACATGAATTTATTGTCATCAATTAAATATAGCATCATCTCTTTTTACTTTTGTGCTTCTTCCTTGAAGGGCTTCTTCTGGAGAATTCTCCAACGGATGATTAATCTCTGGTGGAGAAGGTGATTACCACAGCAACGAAGACTGTCTCAGCTGAGGCCAGTGGTAACCCATCCTTCTCTCTCGCCATATATAAGACAATGGCTGCCAGCTGTGCAGCCGTTTTGATTTTCCTTTAATGATTTTTAATAGTCTAATCTGGCCAATTTACTAAAACAACACAAGTCAGAATACCGTACATTCTCATTTAACAGCTGGTATTCAGATAATGGCAAACAAAGTCTGATTGCTAATAAAGGTTGGGTACAAAGTCTTGTTGAGGGGGTAGAAACCTTTAGACCACTACGACAGCTCACACAGTAAATTTAGTATAATGTACATTCCCGCAACACGAATTCCATCAGTACAACAGTGTCGTGTTATAATCACCACTCTGCTCCTCTGAGGTTCTGCTTTTTAACAGGAATGTTTCCGTACTCTTCATGCATTAAAAGCCGACCTATAAAAGGAAGGCTACAAGACCTTTATGTAAAGATTTTGGAGGAATGTTGTGTTTTATTCACGGTACCATTACATCGTCTGGGGAAAAGACAAACTGGAATGCATTACATGCCTCATGTTGTACTGATGCAATTGTTGCTGGGGATATTGACATTACACTATATTAATCAAGACAACAGGTACATATGGAGGAAATTTGAAGTTTGCATTAACTGTGTAACGGGAATTTAGAAATGAAGACCTGGTTCTCTCTGCCACTGAGATAAATAAAAGGCATATCAAATACTGTAGCTAGTAGACTAGTCTTCAGAATCAGAATCAGCTTTATTGAGCAAGTACACATACATCCAATCTTATTTGCCAAATTCCATTGTTCTGAGATTGCATTATAATTTCTGCATATTAGTTTGCTCACTGCTAGGCCTGTATGGGTGATAATAACTGTTGGCAGCTGTTTTTTGATGCATAATTTCTGGTCATTTCTGGTTATGGTTCTGATATTCCCACCTTATGTTAGCCTTTGTTTCTAACCCATTCAAAAAACCCATTGACTTCGAGACGAGGGAACCAGAAGTGCTAAAATGCTAACTCATTTCCAGGTTTTAGGCAAGGCTTATTGAAAGAGGCTGGGACACGGTCTTGAGATATGTGGTATGACACATGCATAGTGTAACTGGAGCTGTGGTTGTGCGTTGCTATTGTGTCAATTTCAGTGCAGAGCCAATGATATGACATGATATGAGGCCGTAACATCTCCTCATTCAACCCGCCTTGGTTTTAGGACTCATTCCTGCAGCACTCTATATGAGTCATCGATTCTTTGAAGGAACAGTGTGTATCATTTAGGGGGTCTATTGGCAGAAATTGAATATTAAATTAATACATAATTTAGTGTATAATCACCTAAAATTAATAATCATTGTGTGTCCGTTACCTTAGAATCATCCGTTCATATCTATATACGGGTCCTCTTCATGGAGATGGCCACCATGTTTCTACCAACGGACAAACCAAACACTGGCTCTACATAGGGCCATTCACATTTTTACGTTTTTGCGTCGGCCACCGTTGTTCTACGCACCCGATTCAACTGTTATCAGGCCATTAAACAGGCGTTATCAGTCACTGATGTGGGTCATTAGAGGCCTACTATGCCTACATCGTTATAAAAGGGAAAGCGAAACTTAAAAGCAACACCTTCTAACATGTTGTGAAACTCAATGAAACATTACGTTTTGAACACAAACAAACTTCTATAGGTGTAGGCAACAAAACTACAACTTCTTTAGGTTTAAGCAACAAAGCCACTTAGTTAAGCTTAGAGGGGGGGGTCATGTTTTCGGCTTAAATAACTACGTTTCAGTAGTGAACGCAAAACTTAACGCTTGTGAACACACAGACAACTACATGCTGTTAGTGTCCCATCCATTGTCCCCAACCTCCACCCCTTATGGAGTTTCACAGTGTCTATACTGCAGCGCCTGACATCCGCTTCTGCTCCTGTCATAATTACTACGGTCGCTAGAGGTCGCTGTCGTGTTAATACCTTCTTTTGGTGATCTACCATGTGACTAGATGATAAAACCTATTGGTGGGGATAGTAGGCCCCTATTGACCCACATCTATGGTGCTTATTGCGACCGATAATGCCTATTTAATGGCCTGATAACAGTCTAAACCTGTCATGGAAAAAAACAAGCACGTTCATTGACGGTGAGGAGTTGCCCCAAGTAATTATATTACAGCTCGTTTAGCAGCTGCTGTCTGCAGCACTTCCCCTCAATACTGGACCAATTTCAGAAATTGTTGTCCCCATTAGTCACTTAGACACATTAACATGGGAAAAATAGGGATCAGGTTGAAAAATACCAGTTAGCCTTTCAGTGCACTGATGTAGATAAGCTGTTAACTGAATGACAATCATGTACTGTATATTTGAGCAGACATTATTATTTTGTGTTAAAATGTTGACCATTTCCAAGTAATCATCTGTATATGTTGTCTTGTAAATATGTATGTGGAGTGAAAATGAATACAATGTTAATGATTAACAGTTGTCCTGTACAAAACAAATGACAATTAACTATTTTGAGTGTTCTGGGTAAGTCGGTAAAAGGACAACAAGGTCTCAATGTTTTCGTAAGGATGGTCGTAGACAGCTAACCAAAGTATTACACCAAATATAGAGAAACACATGACCACGGATGCATTGGCTGGTAATGGTTCATTGGCATTAACATGTTTGGAGCCATCAAGAGAGAAGTTTATAGCACAGAACTCAAAACGTGATCAAAGATAAACTCTAATTGGCTCCAGGCTAGGTGGTGAGAAACAAATCTCTATTTTGGAACTAGCATAAAGGTGATCTAGAGCAGCAAGACAAACAAAACAAGATCTTGGAAATAATGTATATATCATAAATAATGATTGGTGTAGATTTTTGATTTTCCACGACTTGCCTAGAAACTGCATTCACTTAATTATTACTACCAAGTTTTTTCATTCACAAATTCAGTGATCGATTTTAATCATTTAACAACTAATCAGGGAATTATTATGTGTCAAACAGTTAAACATCTTTCTACCAAACATTAACATTTGATTTGATGTATTTTGACGTTTCTTTGTGTGGTTGTGCAACATTTATGTGATTGACCAATCAGAATCGAGTATTCAACATTACATTTAATCATTGTTTGATGAGTTTATTCACATGTAATCTGCATTTAATCATTTAGATTTTCTATATTGTGTGTATTTTTTGTGACTATTGTGACTTTTCTAAGTTTTTTCTTGATATGCTGTTGTGCTGCTTCTTGCTTTTGCTTTGGTTATAAATAAACTTCATAGTGAAGCAGTCTATTGTTTTTTTCCCCCAATACAACAGGGGCGTAACGGTCGCAGTAAGAAACAAATGATTCTGTAAAATCACTAAGATCGGCAGAGGGTCTGGGATGGACAGGGGACACAGATGTAATTTAAAAATATTGTAAATGAAAACAGAAAGATTTCAGAGTATTCAGGGATAACATTAGGTAGCTTATCTCTACATCACTAATACTAATATGCTCCTTCTAATTCAAATGCTTAAAGATTCAAATGAAGAAAGTGACAGAGGGAAAGAAGTGAGCAGCTAAAACCAAGACGGACAGGGCCAACATGGTTTCCAGAACTACGACCCGGTGTGAGGGGACACTAATGACACCATCCAGAGTCACACAAATTATTGTTTATTCAAAGTAATTACGAACAATTAAATGTCAGGAAGATAAATTGCAATTCATTAGAGATGACAGTCCACATGTGTCCTTCCAGGTTCATCAAGGTACTTTTACAGTAAACACTAGGCTGCAGTACATTTGACATTATGTGGCTGTTCTGTGAGATTTAACCGCAATATCATCATATTAGATTCTTCTGGTTTTGTAAAATATTCTTCTTGTCCAAAGGTTTGACTCAAGTAGCTAATATTATTTCTTCATAAATAACTACTAGCAAAACATTTTAGTGTTTATCAATAGAAAAGACCCCTCCAACTTCTCAGATCCTACACAATCCAAAAACTATCTACATACATCTTCAAAATCAGTTCATATTAAAACATTTAAACAGATTTCATCTTGGCAGCTTAATTAGTGAAAATACTGTTTGTTCTACCTGTTTGTGCTTTCTGTATAAATGTTAAAAAGTCTGAAAAACACATGGCCCCGATCCTGAACCAACCAGCTTTGTTATTCAAACAGAAGAAGGCATGAGGGACACACGGAGGTAACGCTGAGTAGACATGAGAGAAATTAACCGAATGTTTATTGGTGTTCTGTGAGTGATCGTGATAAGTCTACCAGTTAGGCTTCGCTGGTGATCCGTTCATCGAGTCCCTGAACAGGCTGGTTGAGTCGGGACATCGATCACTCCGTGTTCTTGTTTTCTTTTTTGCCGCCTCCAAACAGAGCTCCCGCCAGAGCAAAGATACCCAGACCCACCATTGCTGCCACACCGGCCACCACGACGGTTTCTCCGGCCTTACGCACCTGCAGAGGGAAACAGACAGACACCTTTTAGTTTGTTTCACTTTCAAATCTCCATTCAAACTTTCCACAACTCTGGAAAATACATCACTCCCATATCAGGACATTATTCCAGCATATATTCCTTTCTCTATTATAATGTAATGGACAGCAGAAAGAGGTTTTCATGGTCTTCACTCTATATAGAAATCCATAGTAACTGATTTACTAATAATAACTTTTTACCTTGTCTGCTTCCTGAAAAAAATATAAATTGCTTGTTCATGAGTAAATTTTCTCGTCTTAATTTTAGGGATGCACCAACACCGATACCGGATTGGATATCGGGCTGATACTGACTCATATAGCTGGATCGGATATCGGTGACAATGGGGTCGATCTATGCTATACACTACTATATACATTATAAACTGGAGTTTTATTTCCTGTTTTAATTTTGACTGATGTGTTGCTGCATTAAAAAGGCTTACACTTGAATTTTAATTAATGAAATAATTCCTGTTAATTTAGATTTTTTTTTTTACCAAGTTTCTGGTGTTTCTGGTGATTTATTATTTTAATAATAAATAATAATTAAGTAAATTTATATCTATGTATTTATTTTGTTACATTTAGTTGAACAAAGTTAGGAAAGTAATGTTTAAGTCAAATCTGATGTTGCCTTTCTCATAAAAGAATGATCCAGTTACTTCCACACAGTGATCATACAGCTTATTGATTAGACACTGGTATTGGATCGGTACTCGGTATCGGATCAGTACTCAGTATCGGACTAAAACTCAAAGCCCAGGTATCGCTATCAGTATCGGGACTGAAAAAGTTGGATCGGTGCAACCCTACTTATTTTTTTGGTGAAATGTCTTTATGATTTATGTTTTGATCTCACTAGCACAAACACTTTTGCTCCTTTAATGTATTTATGTTTTGTCTAACGTAGGTATTTCTCCACCGACCTGCCGGGACTCAGCTTTTCCGTAGCGCAGCTCGTTTGCAAAGTGCTCACAGTTCCCCCTGAAGACGCAGTACGGCAGCTCCTGGCCCACCATGGCACAGGCCTCCCTCACGATGATTCGAACCGAGCGGGCCTTGTACTTCTCGTCCAGGCTGTTGTTGATTTCCCACTGGTCGGTTCCCACCACGTCCCACAGCTCCTCTTTCTTCACTATGGCCTTCTCCGTCAGAACAGACATCATACTGTTGGCGCCTGCACCCGGCACCTCAGCTGGGGAGAAACAGACGTTACTCGTGTGGGTTTGTGCAGAATGTTTTATGGTTTATGAATTATGAATCAGTTCAACCAAACCAATAATCTAATCTGAAATTCTGGTCTCAAAAACGTCATGTGACAGTGAATGTGGGCTGCTTTGTTCCAGACTGAGACGGTTAGTGTGTCGGAGTAGCAGTCTCGAGCAGTGGTTTTCGAAGTGGAGTCCGTTCACTATAAGTCCATCCATAAGTAACACAATGACAGAATGAATGACTATTTTGGTCATCGGTTTAATACACTTTCTGTAATCAAACATCTAAAAGAAAAAATCCCATCAGACGGGGGACCCCGGGACCAAATCTATCAAATGGGGGTCTAGCTTGTGTCAGTTTAGGGGTCAATGATGTGTAAAGGTTTGGGAACCACCGGTGTGTGTGTGTGTGTGTGTGTGTGTGTGTGTGTGTGTGTGTGTGTGTGTGACTCACAGGGTGGTGCCAAGTGGACAATGAAGCCATCGCCAACATACACAGCCCAGTGCTGATAGGAGCCGCGGAAGATCTCGATCAAGTCCCCGAGCTCTGGTTTCTCATCATACTTGGATTAGATCAGACAGAAAGTATGTTTGACTTTGTAACAGGCTGTTTGGCAACAGACTGCAGACAGTGACTCTCTGGGCTAAACAAGGATAAGAGAAGACTGGTGTTGGACTATTTACTGTAATAAAACTGACTTGACTTTTACATTTACATTCAATGAAATGCTACATACAATAATACTAAGGGACACTCTATACAAGTTGCATAACGACATCATTGCTATAATAGAA
The DNA here is from genome assembly GCA_916701655.1 of Sebastiscus albofasciatus. Lineage (NCBI taxonomy): Eukaryota > Metazoa > Chordata > Actinopteri > Perciformes > Sebastidae > Sebastiscus > Sebastiscus albofasciatus. The sequence goes on from CAKAOI010054113.1 coordinate 35,634, forward strand.
CAGCAAAAAAACAAATAACCAAAAATAGTCTAATTTTCTATATTGCGATTAGGTGATTATTTTCTAACCAGTGTCGGGGCCATGTCAGCGCTTCTTTCGGCCGGTTTCGACTGGTTTGACTTTCCAGTTGACTTTCAGCTCCTGCAGGAACAAATCATGTTATCAGTGGTGGAGAGTAACTAAGTACTTTTACTCAAGTACTGCACTTAAGGACAGTTTTGAGGTATGTGTACTTGAGTATTTCCATTTTATGCTACTTTATACTTGACTACATTTCAAAGGGAAAGATTGTACTTCTCACTCCACTATAATTATTTGACAGATATAGTTAGTAGTTACAAAAAAACAACAACATATGATCAGTTTATAAAATATAATTTGTTAATAATTAAACCAGTGTCTGCTCCAGTTTGGCCCCCCACATTTTTCAGATCGTTTTATTTAAATAACTGAATCCCAAAGAGATGAAATCCTCCAACATTTACTAAAAATCAAAGATCAGAGAGAATTCCAAAAACATTAATAGAAATTAGCAGACCTGTTTTCTTTTCTATCTGATTAATCATCTCACGACTCACGATTTATTTTGTGACCCTGTGGGGGTATATTAATGACTTTTACTTGCAATGGAGTACTTATACCGTGGTATATCGTGGTATTGGTACTTTTACTTAGGTAAAAGATCCAAGTACTTCTTCCACCACTGCATGTTATAAACCAAATATTAGCACACAACACTACAACAATAGTTTACCATCTCTTTGGTGATAAGGTATGCGTGGGTCTTTTCTTGTTCGCTCTTGATTTATTGGTTAGCTGAAAAGTATACGTAAGTCTAACACAGCACTGCTTAAGAATATATTTACATTTAATGCTGTACTAATAATAAAATGTTTATTCACATGGGTATTATGTGATCGCTCCTTGTAATAATAATAATCACATGGATTATGAATTATACCCAGATGATGTGTCACATGTCATTACAGCTCATCTGTATATATAGCACATCTATATATGCCAGTTTATTAGGTACACCTAGCTAAAACTAATGCAGTCTCATACTATGGTCCTGTAATAAAGCCTACCTTCATGAAGATTATAATATTATAATATAACTTTAGAGAGGAGATGATTCAACTTCATGATCATTTTGGAGGCTGTAGTTTGTGGTGCTGTTAAATTGCACTGTAGTGTTATACTGAAAGAAGTTTCTGTTATTTATCCTACCATCACTGATAGAAATGGGCTGGACAAATTAATAGAAACACCTGTCAGTGTATTATACACTGAATATTATAACCTTCATGGAAGTAGGATTTGATGCAGGACTGTTGTATTAGACTGCATTGGTTTTAGCTTGCTGCATGTAAATTACATTATTATTATTAGGGCTGCATATTGGCAAGAATCTGGCGAAACAATATGTATCAGGATACAGGGGTTACAATTTAATATATTGCAATATACTATGGTACAGTAAGCAAGGCGATATATTGCAATTCTTAAAATCTGATTTTAGGAAACCTGTAAATAGTATAAAGAAACACCACCGTATGCATAAAAGCTGAGTAAAAAAGTTTACTTTTTTTATGCAATCAGAACAGTGGGATGTGCATTTGCATTTACCACAGTCCCTGTGACATCCAACATCATAGCACTACTTTGAGGGCACACAGGTGAAATGAAGTATTGACTGAATTAATCATTGCATGTAAACTATTAATTAAAAATGGATGCAGGGTTTTTGAGAATCTTTATATTTTATTACACTTTATTATTATTATTATTGTTTTTATTTATTATTATTATTATTATCATTATCATTATCATTATTTATATATATATTTATTATTATCATTATCATTGTTGTTATTATTATTATTGTTATTATTATTATCATCATTATTATTATTATCATTATTATCATATTATTATTAATAATAATAGTATTATTGTTATATTATCATTATTAATATTATTATTATTATTAGTACAACATTATTATTATTATTATTATTATCAGTACAACGCTATTTAATTCAACTGCACCACAAACCTCCAAAATGACTGTTAAGTTTCATCAACACCTCTGTACAGTTACATTATAACCTTTATAAAGGTAGGATTAATTGTATTACATGTTGTACTGCAATAAGTGTAACTGATTGTCAAAATGCCAAAGAGGCAATGGGAACGAGATAGTAACGTTAGTGTGTCTATTGGTTCGTATTTTTATCAAGATAATTGTTAACCAGCACCTAAGAGCTTTTGATTGTGCTTTAACAATGAGCTTTAAATCATTTAAATTCCACTAGTGTCAACATGCTGTTACTGTAGACAAAGTGGGTCATTCGGTTTCATAGTTTTAGTAATATTAAGCTACAGCAAACGACGCAACATGAAGGCAGCGGAAAGCTACTGATTAGCTTCACTGTGTTGACATCATCCAAACGTTTGTTGCCAACGTTACATCATATATCAGCTATAAAACACGTTAGCATGACGGGAACACGGCCCACTGCCATGGCTTTAACAGTCTGTGCTCTTACCTTTAAATATTATGTCCACAGCAGCTCGTTTAAAGATCAGAAACGACACCAAAGAGACGTCAAAGAGTCAGACGTCAAAACGCAGCAGTAGCGATCAGCTGATCTCTGCTCTGTTTAACTGGAGCTCCTGACCTTCAGAATAAAAGCATCAACCAAACGTCAAAACGTCAAAGTTCACGTCGCTGGCTTCATCTAATAGTAATAACACTATGTTAGTCAACATGAATAGATGATGTTAATAATAATAATAATAATAATGACGATAATAATAATAATGATAATAATAATAATGATAATAAAAGAAAAATAATAAAATATATTTCATTTAAATCTTGTATAAAAGAAAAATACCCAACATTTGCTGGATATAGATCTACAAATACTAACTTTGCTCCAACTGATATAATTTTAAAGTATGTTTGTGTGTTGGTCAGGACAAACAACCACAGTAGAACAACATTTTGGGCTCTAACAACTTGTCATGTGTATATGTCTTTTTTTTTTTTTTTTACTTTTTACAGAACTAAATGTATATGAATAATTGTGTGTGTTTGTGTGTACTATCAATTTATTAAAATATATTTTAATAAAATATAAATTATTAATCGTCGAATTAGAATTTATACATTTTGTTAGTTTTAGATTGAGTTTATGAATGCATCATTTAAAGGATCCATATCATGCTAATTTTCAGGTTCATACTTGCATTATGTGTTTCTACCAGAACATGTTTACATGCTGTAATGTTTAAAAAAACTTTATTTTCCTCATACTGTCTGCTTGCCGTTTTAGTGCATTTCAACGGAATTGCAATGGAATTGTGTTGCCTGGCAACAGTTTGGGTCCATGTGTACTTCCTGTCAGTTGATGTCATTAACATACACTGCAACCAGGAATAAACTGGGACACATTTAGAATGTTTACGTTTAAAACCGTGTAATGGTCTAAATATTGTTTATTTGTGACATCACAAATGGACAGAAGTCCTAACGGCTTGTTTCAAACGAACAATTTCTGAATAAGGGCTGTGTGTATTTCTCTGTATATTGAGCACTTCGATACTTTCACAGTATTTATAAAGCACTTAAACCTGCTTTATAATATAAAAGACATGAAAATCTTACTTTTTACAATATGGGACCTTTAAAAGAATATGTACATACTCAGCCATCAGCTTTCATCTTTTTTTTTTCTTTATACTGTGAACACTCATGCTCATTCTTTGGGCAACAATTTTGCACATTTAATCATTTTAAACAGTGTAAATTGCTTGTATATGAAAACATACTTGAAAATAAACGTATTTCTGATTTCTAATTATTATTATTATTATTTTTACCTTTTTTATACCAAAAAAGGTTCTTTCGTACTCATGATTGAAGATTGAAGATTGAAGATTGAAGATGTTTATTGTCACGCCGGTTATACAAGTACACTCATGTGAAATGCTTTTTGCTGGGAAGCTCCATTAAAAATAATAAGTTATATTACAATTATAAAAGGAAATACTTTGTACAAGGCGTATTAAGAACATATACATATCAGGAAGTATGAATGTACATATATAAGAACTACTTTGTACAAGGCATATTAAGAACATATACAGGCATATTAAGAACATATACATTAAGAACATATACAGTATATACAGTATAACATATATGATTGAGGTACTTTTTGTGTGAGAAGGTGTCGTATGAATTATCTATTTAAAAGTCTGATGGCCTGGGGAAAAAACTATTTCTCAGTCTGCTGGTGAGAGTCCTGGGGGTCCTGTATCTTCTTATCTTATCTTAATTGTATTATGATGTATTAGTTTGACACTGTATCACATAACACTCAGCTAAATAAATTAATTAATTAACACAGCACTTCCACTCAGTACCACTAGGCGTCGCCAGTGACGTCAGCTGTCAGTGTCAGCCGTCCTCTTTTTCTACCGAAGAAGAAGTCCCAACATCCGGCTCTGGAGCGCCCTTTCGGTGTATTTCTGTCCTGAAACTGGACAGACAGAGAAAACAACAACAAAAAGCGGTCACAACCAGTCACATCGAAGCCCCGCAGCCGAGAGGAGGATTTGATGCTGACGCTTGAATGTTAAAAGACCAAACGATGTCTGTGGTGTTGGACGGGAGTCCGCTGAAAGCGATGCAGAGCTCACACACTCACACAGCGCAGACCAACGCTCTGAGGTGAGGAGTGGGGAGAGGAAGCTGACTGAACTACCAGACTCTAAAGGCACTGTAACACATGTTGTATTAGAGTTAACTGACTGAACTACCAGACTCTAAAGGCACTGTAACACATGTTGTATTAGAGTTAACTGACTGAACTACCAGACTCTAAAGGCACTGTAACACATGTTGTATTAGAGTTAACTGTTAGACCTTTATGTGTTCCTAGGGAGAGGAAGCTGACTGAACTACCAGACTCTAAAGGCACTTCAACACATGTTGTATTAGAGTTAACTGTTAGACCTTTATGTGTTCCTAGGGAGAGGAAGCTGACTGAACTACCGGACTCTAAAGGCACTGTAACACATGTTGTATTAGAGTTAACTGCTAGACCTTTATGTGTTCCTATTCTATTCTATAGAGCCGGCTCATGTTGAAAGTTACTGAGTTAGCCAGAGAGGCTACATTGAGTACTTCTCAGTTAAAGTTATAAAAGACCTATAAAACACATCACAAGCTTTTGTTTTACTGTGGCTGCTTGTTCTGACCAACACCTAGAAATACTTAAAAATGATGGTTATTTATAGATCCAGCAAATTTGGGGTATTTTTTTATTTTGTACAAGATTTAAAAGGAATATATTTTAGGGCTGCAATGCAACTAAGGATTATTTCCTTTATTTATTATTTCCTTATTTTGATTAATCTATCAGTTGATTGATAGAAAATTAATCTAACTTTCTTTTGATATTTTTAATGTTTTTTTCATCATTTTTTTTATCAAGTTACATCTTCTTAATAATGAGGATTTGCTGTGTTTCTTTGTCTTATGTGATAGTAAACTAAACACAAAAACACCTTAGAGAGATTTCTTTGGACTAAGCGATACATTGAGAACAATTATTTTAAGTTACTGCCCTTTTCTGTTGGTTATTCTTGTCATTAATTAGTCATTTAATGTATCAGATGTCAGAAAATAGTGAAAAATGTCTACCACAACAAGTGACATTGGCAAGAATCCTGCGATACGATATGTATCATGACACAGGAAATTCAATATATTGCGATACTGTAAGTAAGGCGATATATTGCGATTTTATTTTTTTTTGTAATCTTATTTTAGAAAAACTGTCATAGTGTAAAGAACTACACCAGAAATACACCAATTTAGAATAGGCAAAAATAATACATTCACACTGCATGCAAAAACTGCATTGTGTTTGCCCCAAAACTGCATGTGATGATCATAAAGTGGGCATGTCTGTAAAGGGGAGACTCGTGGGTACCCAGAGAACCCATTTACATTCACTGATCTTGAGGTCAGAGGTCCTTTGAAAATGGCCATGCCAGTTTTTTCTCACCAACTGTAACTTTGGAGTGTTTTTTAGCCTCCTTCGCGAATAAGCTGGTAAGACATGGTTGGTACCAATGAATTCTTTAGGTTTTCTTATTTCATATGATACCATTTTCACTCACTAGCTCTACGTTCACTATCTATAAAACTGAGCTACATCCCCCTGAAAGATCAAATAGCTGCCCAATTTTTAAGAGGTTAATTTAAAATCGATAAGGTGTTTTGGAGAATCGATACGGTATCACAACACATAATATTACGATACTCATGTGTATCAATGTTTTCTTCATTTTGATTGACTTTTGATTAGTCAATCAAAATGGTAATCGATAATGAAAAGTATTGTTAGTCGCAGCCCTAAAATAGGTTGTTCTCTTTCTTAGTAGCGATGTATAAATAGATCTCTATGTCTGAAAGAACCTTCCCTTCTGACACACGCAGACAGACACTAGACACACACCTCTTTTACCTCGTAATTTTCTGCTTGTCGATGCTAAACTTCCCATTCTGCCCGTCATTTCATCGCGTCCACTCTTCCCTTCTAGCGCCCAGGAACTCTCCCAGGAGATCAAGTCCTTCATCAGTGGCGTTGACACGGTTCAGGGCCGGAAGCTCAGCGTCCGGGAACACGCCCGCTGTGCTGTGCGCCTGCTGCGCTCGGTTCCGGCCTGTCGAGGGGCGGTGCTGGAGCACCTGAGGGGCGTGTACAATGAGCACGTCTCCGCCTTCCTGCACAACCTGGAGACGGAGAACGATGCCAGTTCCGGGGTCAGCTCCAACCTGGAGGACATCATACAGGTGCGATGACACGAGGATACACATGGAACTTCTTATAAAACTCGTACCATATCTTGAAAATATTGAAAGGTTTATAAAGATTAGAACATTAAATTGATTTTATAGGCACACTAGAGTAAGAGATCCAGACCCTGCCTAATCTCGCTAGCTTAAATGTTTTCCTGCATTCATAAAAATATAATAATCATCATCTTAATTTATTTCTGTTTGTCTGTAGGAGGTTCACGGCGTGCTGTCAGAGTTCATCCGTCTCAACCCCCGGGCCTGGGCCCCTCTGGTGTCCACCTGGGCTGTGGACTTGTTGGGCCAGCTGAGCAGCAAGCACGCCGGCCGCCGGGTGGCCCCCCACTCCTCCAGCCTCAACGAGCTGCTCCAGCTCTGGATGTCCTGTGCTGCCACCCGCTCTCTCATGGAGGCCTACTCCCAGTGTTTGGCCGCCATGCTGGCCTGGTGCCCCGACGCGTGCGTGGATGCGCTGTTGGACACCTCGGTTCAGCACTCTCCGCATTTTGACTGGGTGGTGGCTCACATCGGCTCCGCCTTCCCGGGTACCATCATCAGTCGAGTGTTGGCATGTGGACTCAAAGACTTCTGCTCTCATGGCGCTAAGGACCAGGGGCTGATGGTGATGGGGCAGGATAAAGGCAGCAGAGTGCCAAAGATTGGCTCAGTGGTGGGAATCCTCGGACATCTCGCAGTGCACCACTCAGACAGCATCAGGAAGGAGCTGCTCAGGATGTTTCAGGAAAGCCTGAGTCCGTCAAGCCCCATGTCTCCCACTTCATCCTCAACATCTTGGGAGAGTTCCCCTCAACTCCGTCGTGCTGCAGTACCGTTTCTGCTGCAGCTGGCTGCAATGTCCCCCAACCTCTTTGGTGCGGTGTCTGCAGAGCTGGTGGAGCTGCTACGCCCTCCTGTCTTGCTCCAGCTGCAGGCCTTGCTGCAGGGCATCCCCAGAGAGGAACTGGATAACATGCTGGGCCTGGCTGTCCACCTTATCAGCCAGAGCCCCTCAGGAGGGTCCCGGGTCCTCCGTTTTCTGGCAGACACGGCGACCCCGGCCTCGGTCATCATCTCCGGCCCTACACCATCTCCTCATGAAGGTGTCAGAGAAGGCTGTGATCGCCTACTCCAGATGCTGCTTCTGCATCTCCACAAACTGGTCTTCAACCGCTCAGATGGAGCTGAAGTCAACCCCCATCACCACGCTTCCTCTCAGCCCCAGAGGGTCATCCCCTTCCTGGAGGAGCTGCAGTCTCACGTAGGAGAGCTCTGTGCCGAGACGCTGCGACTGGAAAGGAAGCGTCACCTCTGGCTGCACCAGTTGCTGTGTCTGCTGTCGGTGTATGGAGGTCCCAGCGTGGCCACTGAGGCCTTCTGCCAGCTACTCACCCAGGCCCACAACCCGGAGGAGCTGGCTCTGGCCTGGCAGCTCCACACCACACTATCCTCCTGCATGGTGGGACTCATTCCTGCCGCTGTGTCTCGCTGTGTGGCCCAGATCCACACACACACTCTGGGGCCTCGGCAGCTGAGGCAGCTGCTGCTTAACCTTGCCGCAGCCATCCAGAGTCAGGATGAGGAGAGAAGAGGAGCAGCAGGCGTTCAGTCCTCCATGGCCATCCAGGTGGGCTCGGCAGTCTCGGGACACCTCCATGATTTTGGCCCGCTCCTTCTCCACGGTGACTCGCCTGTATCTCACGCTACAGTGCGCCTCCTCTCCTGTAGCCCACTCCCCCGCGCCTCCTCCCCAGCACACCTGCTCCTGCTCTCCCGTGCAGCCGTCACTCATTTCTTCCTGGCGCTGCGGAGGAGAGGAGAAGGAGGGAAGGTGGGGAGAGACGGGGGACAGGCGGCCGAGGCGGTGAACTGTTCGGTCCTGCTCCTGTCCCGTCTCGCAGCGTATTCACCGCTCACACTCAAAGCGGTACTTCAGCAGCTGGTCGAGGGAGCGCTGCACAGAGGCAACGCCGGCCTGTTTGGAGGGCAGATCGCAGACATGTCTGGTGCCCCTTTGCCTTCCCCAGCTGTGTCTCCTGACATCGGAGCGTCTTTGCTGGATATCAACTGTCGGTTCGGTACCACCGTCAACTTTTCTGGCAGCGTGTGGTCTGTGTTTCATGCCGGGGTGATTGGCAAGGGGCTGAAGGTCCGCACTGAGATACAGCTGCCTGACCCGTCTGGGGTCATGCAGGTGAGTTCGACAATTTGAGAACTATAGTTTAACACAGTTTCAAACAAATGTGGATTAGATAACAGAGATTTTTCCCTATGAAGTACTTATGTGTATTTTGTGTGCTGCAGCAGACTGAAAATGTGTCACCATCATTTTCTCCTCTCTGTAGAACGTCCAGACTCTGCTGACCGTTGTAGTCCAGTGTTGCAGCTCCTCTGGTCTCAACGGCTCCATCAACGGCTCACGACCACCATCTGACCCCGACGAGCCGCTGCCCATCAACGCCGAGGCAGCCAAGGTTATTGCAGTTACAATGGTGGAAAACGTCTGTCCCGATGTGGCCAACGGTGAGCTGTCCTGGCCCCCGGAAGAGCACGCCCGCACCACGGTGGAGCGAGACATCCACATCCGGCGTTGCTTCGAGGCCCACCCGGTGCTCTTCCCCCTGCTTCAGGTGGTGGCAGCCGGACGCCCGGCTCTCTGCTACTGCTCAGCTGTGCTCAGGGGCCTCCTGGCCACTCTGCTGGCCCACTGGGAGTCATCCCGCGAGGCGTTGTCCACAGACTCCCCCTGGCACCTCCGGGCCTCCTGCCTCCTGGTGTCCTGCATGGGAGAAGGCCAGCTCCTGCCTCCTGTGCTGGCCAACGTCCACGAAGCCTTCCCCCACCTCACTCCCTTCGAGGTGCGGCTGCTGCTCCTGGCTGTGTGGGAGTACGTGAGAGGCAACGGGCCCATGCCCCAGAAGTTTGTCTTCAGCTCAGAGAAGGGGCTGTTCTGCAGGGATTTCTCACGGGACGGTGACGTGGCGAGATACGTGGCACCGATTCACAGCGTCCTGCATAAAAACATTGATAGATTGGGACATCTGTGCTGGCGGTTCCAGCTCTAAAGGGAACTATGTAGAGCAGGTGACAAAGGATGAATAGAGACTGTAAAATAGACAGAATACTGTGTTACATTGCTCCAAGAGTGGACTGCAAAGTTGCTTTCACTGTACTTCAGTTTCATACAAGTATAGCTGTGTGTGTGTAAGCGTGTGTGTGCGTGTGTGTGTGTGTGTACCTTTTGTACCATATTTTTAGACTTGATATGTTTCCAACTAGTTGTTTCTGTGACAAAGACAAGGGGACGAGAGAAATGGCACACATGTACAATATGTTAATACAGAATTTGCTCCACACAAAACACAGCCTTTAATGTGTCATTTTGGTGGGAAAATACAATTTAACTGCTAATTCATTTTTAGATTGTTTTTTGTGTCATTTTCAGATTTCTCACGTTCTAAAATTGTGGCTAAAAACATGCCTTTCATCTCTTGTTAAATGCCCAAAACTGTTGTTTAAACCACTTTACAAAATAAATCATTTGTCCTAGAATGTGTCTTGAATGGAGCATCCTTCTTAATGCTAAAATGTTTTCTCACAGGACTCTCTTGGTGATTAACGTGATCACCACCTCAGTTGTATCCTCTAAGCCGGTGGTTTCCAACCTTTTGTGTTCGTGGCCGCTTAATACGAAGCATCAAATCGCAGGGTAGCGGTTCTTCCTTCTTAGAGACTGTTGCATGTAAATACGTTTTAGAGGTAAAGCTGTACTGCATTTCACAAGAAAAAAAGCAAACATTAGAGAAATTGATAAATAAACATTACTTCATTTTTTGTATTTTAAACCTAACTAATCATCTTGCGACCCCTCATGTGGGTCCTGACCTCCACGTTGTAAACAACTGAAAAGGGTTTGGACAAAATAATGGGAACACCTGTGCATTATAATACAATCCATTAACCCTGCCCATGTTGTATTTAGGGAGGACAAAATAACACATATTTTACAACATTATTCAACAGCTGATTGGAATAGAGTTGAATCAAAACCTTTTTTTTCTTGTGACCCCATAAAATAATGTATAGGGATGCACCGTTCTGACTTTTTCAGTCCCGACAGAGACACCTGGGCTTGGGTACCGATCCGATACCAGTGTTTAATGAATAAGCTGTATGCCTCACTGTGTGGAAGTGACTGGGATCATTCTTTTATGTGTAAGGCAACATCAGGCTTGACTTAAACATAGCCTTGAAAAACAAAATGTAAAAAAAAATACATAGATATAAATTAAATAACTGAATTGTTATTAATTATTAAAATAATAAATTGTACACCAGCTTCTAGGTAAAACAAATTGTCAGAATTAACAGGATTTACAATTCAAGTGTGAACCTGTTTAATGCAGCAACAAATTGGTCAAAATTTCCACAGGAATTAAAATGTCACTATATACTGTATACAGTATATAAACATAAAATTGAATTTAATAGATCGGCCCCATTGTCACTGATATCGGTTTCAGCTATTGTAGTCAGTATCGGCCCGATATCTGATCCGGTATCGGTGCATCCTTATTAATGTGATGGGTGTCTACTTGTAATCCCATATCACATGTTATAGCCTCAAATTGAAGGGAGACAGTATTTCACAAGATGAAAGTCAAAGGGTCAACACAATTTTGTGTCATAAAACAAATCATCTTGTGACCCCTTAGATCAGGGGTCAGCCAGCTGCGGCTCCGGGACCGCATGCGGCTCTTCAGCTCCTCTCCAGTGGCTCCCTGAGGATTTCTTAAAAAAATAGTGAAAAATGAATAACTGTTTACATTTTCAATTTTATTTATCATTGTTAGGGGGTCTATGGTACGACGGTACGACGGAGTATTAGGGCCACATTGAGGAAAAAAAAAATCTGAGATTTCGAGAATAGAGAAAAGTCATAATATAATGAGAATAAAGTTTTTTTTCTCGTAGAGTTATGACTTTATTCTCGTAATATAACGACTTTTTTTCTTGTAATATTATGACTTTATTCTGTAAATCTCAGTTTTTTTTCCCCTCAATGTGGCCCTAATACTCCGTAGTACATTTGCTCTTGAGCCCTCACTGCATTAGACTGATATACTATATATTTAGACT
>CAKAOI010054113.1:48429-69048 GCA_916701655.1 Sebastiscus albofasciatus
CTGTTTACATTTTCAATTTTATTTATCATTGTTAGGGGGTCTATGGTACGACGGTACGACGGAGTATTAGGGCCACATTGAGGGAAAAAAAAATCTGAGATTTCGAGAATAGAGAAAAGTCATAATATAATGAGAATAAAGTTTTTTTTCTCGTAGAGTTATGACTTTAGTCTCGTAATATTAAGACTTTTTTCTTGTAAAGTTATAACTTTATTCTCGTAATATAACGACTTTTTTTCTCGTAAAGTTATGACTTTTTTCTTGTAATATTATGACTTTATTCTGAAAATCTCAGTTTTTTTCCCCTCAATGTGGCCCTAATACTCCGTAGTACATTTGCTCTTGAGCCCTCACTGCATTAGACTGATATACTATATATTTAGACTATAAACTGTGTTACCTTCATCACAGTGATCAAACGTTTTGCGGCTCCAGACAGATTTTTTGGTTGTTTTTTTTGCCTAAAATGGCTCTTTGATAGTAAAGGTTGCTGACCCCTGCCTTAGATTTTACCTTGGGGGATCCCCAGGTTGGAACCACTGCTTTATGTAATCAAAATGTTATTCATATAAATATTCATAAAGCTAGGATTGATTTCAGGGCTGTTGTAGTGGATTGCATTAGACTGTACACGTGTAAGCACCACTTCAAACGTTGCATTGGGTGTAAATCAGAGGGACGAATCCTGCAGACTAACGTGTGCACTTCACTGACTGGAGCGCGGAGATGACGTGTCCAAGCCTGAGAGGCGTTCAAGTACATCCTCCTTTTGACGTACATCCTCCTTTTCACGTACATCCTCCTTTTATCATCAACCAGATAAAAAAAGATGACTCCTACGATTAAGTAAAATCAAACCCCATAAACTAAGTGTTTCGTAATCCAATAATTGAATTAATATTTTTTTAAGGAAAAAAAAATATATATTTAAATTACTTTTTAATATAATATAATATAATATATAACATAATATAACATAACATATAATATATAATAATATATATTATTATATATTATATAATATAATATATATAATATATAATAATATTTAAATTACTTTTTAATATAATATAATATAATATATAATAATATATAAAATAATATTTAAATTACTGTTTAATATAATATATAATAGATTATAAAATATCTAATAATAAATATTATATAATGTAATATATATAATATAATATTTAAATGACTTTTTAATATAATATAATATAATATATAATAATATATAATATTTAAATTACTTTTTAATATAATATATATATAATATAATATAACATATATAATAATATAATAATAATAAATATTGCATAATGTAATATATTTAATATAATATAATATATAATAATATATAAGATAATATTTAAATTTCTTTTGACCGCTCTTTGTTGCGGCCTGAAGTGGGCGGAGTCAGGCGGAAGCATAATCAAGATGGCCTCCTTCACTGAGAGGTAAGACAAAGCAGATCCTCCGTGTTTCACCGTGATTTTATCATCGTTTGATCCGTTATCAGCGCGTTATCACCCAGGTATTATCACCGTATGTAAACACTTTAGTAGGCGTGTAAGCAAATATCCTGTTTCAGGGTTAAACGGCCGCCAGAGAGGGGATTATTCTGGAAAAGTCTCCGATCACCTCAATTGAATTAGCGGATTGACAGACAGCCGCTGTTAGCATAGTTAGCTTAGCATGATTAGCATCATCCTGATCAAGAAGAGGTAACTAAGGACACCACTGTTGTCAGGACAACCAGCCCTGACTCCGTCTGTAAGACACTCGTGTATTATTGTTGTTAAATCAGTCATTTGTGTCTGTTTCTGGTGTATTTTGGTGTATTTTTTCCCGAGAAATCCGAATGAATGCCAGCTAACTTTAGCCCACATTAGCTTACACGTTAGCTAATGCTGTTATGGCATCATTTCATCATCAGCCGGTTTTTGACAGGAGGATGAGGGCCGGACAAGAGTCTCTACATGCAGGCTCCAGGGACTAAGACTATTTATTTATGTTGTTGTTTAACCTTTATTTAACCAGGTTAGTCCCATTGAGATTAAGAACCTATTTTCCAAAGGAGACCTGGCCAAGAAGGTCAGCAGCAAGAACACCAAGTTGCAGAAATAGAGATAAAATACAATTCACAAACACTAAGATGGGTTTTTGATGCTGTTTTTAAATGTTAATATATGCACACAGTGTGAAGCAGCAAGAGGAAGAGGAAGAGGAGGAAATGGGTTAGCTGCTTGTGACAAAATCAGGCGCTGTCTTTCACCAGAGGACACCAGCACAGAGAGATCAAAGTCCAGCTCTTTATATAACCTTAACTCCTGAATACATACTGCAGTTTGGCTTGGGTCCTCTTTTTTTCACATTTGTTAGTTAACCAAATATACCAAATATACCAAACTCACACAAACATGGCTCCAAATTCCCTCCCTATCCCACCCACATACAAACTGAAGAAGAACCATACTCGAAAAGGAGTATAGGATAGTTAACTATCAATTGAATTTAAAAGGATATAGAAAAAACAAATTAAATACACAAATAAAGAAATCATAAATAACGAGATGCAGTGTTCTGACTTATTCAGATGACTAATGATGTATCAAGTCTGATCATTTTGTTATATCAAATCCGATATAGGTGTTGGTAAGGAGTCCATATAGGTTAAATAGGGTTGCCAAATCTTCAGAAGGTGTTGTATTCATCTCTGAGAGTATATGTGATCTTTTCAAGTGGAATGAAGCTGTTCATTTCTAAAAGCCATCTAGATATGAGGAGATTGGAATCAGACTTCCATGTAATTGCTATGCACTTCCTGGCGATGCATGGCTTGGGTCCTCTTGAGTAATTACTTGGGAATTGTTCAACCAGATATGAGTCAATGAATTGGAGAGGAGACCATCTTGTAATACAGTAAATGGTGGACAGTATTCACTACGTTCACAGGACCTCTTTGTGCTCTCTGTCCCAAAAGCTCGGACAAAAATTGGGGAAAGGGGTTTTGCATATTCTGCACCCTCAGCCTGGAATTTGCTCCAAAATGACCTAAAAATCAAGGAGCTGGTATCATTAAATATTTTTAAATCTAAAATGAAGGCTTTAGAAGCAGAGTCCATGGCATCCCAATGTTTTTAGCCTCCTTGTTGTACAGCTGACTCACAGAAAAGTTATTTTTTTGTACCCCCATTTGTCTTTAGATAGTTCTCTTTTAATGCAAATTTTAGTGCTTTTAGTGTTTGTGAATTGTATTTTATCTCTATTTGTGTCTGTGTCTGCAACTTTGTGTTCTTGCTGTGGACCGTCTTGGCCAGGTCTCCCTTAGAAAAGAGGTTCTTAATCTCAATGAGACTAACCTGGTTAAATAAAGATTACATACAATTAAAAAATTAAAACTCTAAACTTGATTTCCTTTGAAGGATGGCGCCTGTCTTGGTGCTCTGGCTGGCTGTGTCCCTCAGTGGGACGTGGGCTGTGGACAAGGGCAACTTCAAGACCTGTGACCAGAGTGCCTTCTGCAAGTGAGTACAAGATAGAAATACATCTACTTATTTGAAGCACACAGTTACTGATGTATCACCGGTGTTTCCCCTTGTGCAATTTTGTTAATAGTCTGTTTATTGTCAATACTGTATATACTGCTCCTATTTTTATACTTCCTTCTATTTAAATGGTTCATATTTTGTTACGCTTTGTTTAGCTCTTTTTTTTTTTACTGTGTTAGCTGATGCATCTTGTTTTTTGCACTATCCTCTTTGCTGCTGTACACTGCACATTTCCCCACTGCGGGACTAATAATGGAATATCTTATCTTATCTTATCTTGTAAACAGGCGTCAGCGAGCGTTGATGCCCGGTGAGTCCCCCTATCGAGCCCTGCTGGAGACCATGGAGCTGACCAACACTAGACTCACGCTGCAGCTCATCAATGACAACAACAAGGTAAATCACTCATAGAGAAGCAGTTCACATCGGCTGTTAAAGGGATAAACTGCTTAACATCGAGTCTCGTAGATGCACTCTAAAGCACAAGGGCCTCAATTTAATTTTTAAACAGTGAAACCTGCAGTAGGCGGAAAAAATCCCATAATAACCTTTCAGCATATTTTAATTCAAGTGCACTGAGAGAAAACTAGACTTCCTCATGGCTCTGTTTTCAGGCTTTAACAAATATATTCCGTGATGGGAGATTTTGGCCAATCACAGGTCATGAGAGAGAGAGAGAGAGAGAGAGAGAGAGAGAGAGAGAGAGAGAGAGAGAGAGAGAGAGAGAGAGAGAGAGAGAGAGAGAGAGAATATATGTTGAAATGTGTTTTGTTAACAGATGAAACCTTCATTGCACAACATGAGACTAATATCCTACAATCTAGCGTTAACTATCACAATTACACAGAAAGTTCAGACTTTCTACAACCCGTGGTGTTTGCTGTCAAAACTAAGAGCCGATCAGCTCTTTGATCAGGCGACAGCCAGGCGTTACCCATAATGCCCTGGGTCTTGCAGGCTCCAGCTCAGCTCTGATTGGTTGTTTTCCTCCGGTCTGTGAAATCCTGAAGATGCCGTTAGGAGCACCGGAGGACACAGAGTCACATGATTTTTTTCAGATTACCTGTCTCATGCACTACTGTCAGGATATAGTGACCGCTTTATAAAAATAACCTTTTTTTAAAATCATATCTGCTCCAATTCAACCCACTGTAGCCTTAAGCCCATTCCCAGATTGGGAAATTTCCATGCTATTATGAAGGTACACGTTACCAGTTTCCCTTATTTGTGGTGTCAAAACCCAAACCTAACATGGCAAACTAAGTGTAATACCAAAAAAAAGCTGGCCCTTGGCTGAACCCGTTTGACGATCTCTGGTTTTGCTCTAGTGTTTATGAGATAATAATGAAATTCCTTGGTACCCTCTCTTGGTTCTCCTGTAATCTCCCTCTCACTCTCTCTCTATCTCTCTCTCTCTCTGCATTTGTCTCTCAGGTGCGACTGCTGCTTGAGCTCTACCGTCTCCAGGGAAACATAACAAGGGTGAAGATTAACGAGCTGAAGCCGCTGAAGCCTCGCTATGAGGTCCCAGACGTGCTCATCAGGGAGCCGCCCACTGAGCCGTAAGTGTCCTCAGGATGTTACTGACTGTGTGGGGTGGGTGGGAGGTTTCTGATATGAAAGAATCTAACTGAAAAGGCAAAATTAACACTTTTCCGTGTGCAGTTGTCAGTTTTATTAAGGTAGCCCAAAATCACAAATTTCTCTTGCACGCTCTATTTGGATCGGAAAGAACTGTATCAAGAAGATTTTATTTGACTGTAGATATTTAGAGGAAACAAAAACATCCTCTACTGTAGGTCGAGGCATGTACCAACGGTGCATTCAAAACTCGATTGAAAGGTAGCAGGAATGTTATAACTGAAACTCTGATTGTAAATTCTTCCAGTGAAACCAAAGAGCCTACTTTAAAAACAAACTGCCTTTCCAGATAATAATTGCCTTCTGGCTTTATCTCTTAGTTCAAGCTTAGTTTTGCTTCAATAGGATTTAATAAGACAACCCTACCTCATTTAGACAGTGAGTCGATAGTAATTGAGTTCTTTGTCCTCACTTTTCTTTTTCTAAACCAAATTCTGTCTTTAACTTCACTTCCTCTCTCTCTCTCTCTCTCTCTCTCTCTCTGCCCCAGCCTGTCTCTCTTGTCTCAGGACGAGAACGGCGTGGTGCTGTCCCTGGGCGCGGAGTCTCAAAGGGTCATCGTCAGCGCCCGGCCCTTCCGATTGGACATCATGGAAGGGCGAGACGTGGTGATGTCTCTGAACTCGCGCGGCCTTCTGGCCTTCGAGCACCTGAGGATGCGCAAGGACACGTGAGAAACCACGCATGCACACACATTTACAAAATGCCAGCCCGTTGTTTTAATCCACGTCCTCACTCAGTGGATGATTTCTATTTTTGTTCCCATGAAATGGTTTTGTTTTTTGAGTATTGTCTCTGACTCGTTGTTCTGTCCTCTTCTCCCTATCATCCTAGTTTCTCCTATAAAGTAACTAGCACAGTGGCTAGCGTGTGGGATAATATCAAGAGGGTATTCTCTAGGTAAAGACCCTTAAGATTTGTAAGTGTGTATTCTGTTCCTTGTGCTAATGCTGCCAATAGTGAGACAAATCGTAGGGACTCCCATCACACCAAGTACAGTGTTGACCCTCCAATAAATGTGACTGAGAGTGAGAGAGGGGTGTGGGTGAGTGTATGCATGTCGGTGTTTGATTTGATCCATAATTAAGGGGTCAGTCCAGCCCCCTGTTATCATCCTCATGTTTCTGAAGGATCATTTAAACTAATAATAGAATAATTGCCACGTAGGATGTAGATTTTCCGTCTCATTTCATGAAACAAAGAAAAAATCATCCTGATCATGAAAAAGCACATTCACCTGAATAATGTAGGGTCTGCTGTGCCGACCGGTGATTTTACTGTCCTGTCCGATCAGTGTCCTATTGACTAAATCGTCTAGTGCCACTCCAGCAGATCTAACATTGCAACTGCATGACTGACTGTGTGTCTTGACCAGTTATGTTGACTTAAACTAGTTTTCACGCTTGCTCAGCTCATGAGAGCTAACTGCGATAGATGAAATATAACGCTAGTGGCAGCAGGTGTGGACCAGTTTAGACGGCACATATAAAAACTACGCTTTTCTTGTCTTCCCACCAGATAGCAAAGACTCCAATTTTCCGGTGCTGCAGCCCAGCTCCCAAACCCAACAGCAACATCTCTCTTTGTGGTTATACTTCAGTTTGCATTTCAGTTAAAGGGGTTATATTTCTCTGAATTGGGACACTTTCTGCAGTTTTTCTGGGACGGTGCTTCTTTTGAGCCCTAAAGCCATGCTCTCATTATTGCGGAAAAACAACTTTTGTAGGCGCCTTCATCATTATGTTTATGGTGTATTGTGACAGTCCTGCACCAATGTATCTGATGTTGTTGCAATATAAGATGGAGGCTAAATGAATGAATAGTGTTACAGAGTGAAACTGTACGATAGCAGCATCATATTGAGACCAAACTGAAGACGTTTTCTGGGTGAAACATTACTGTTAACGTTCACATTGTGACCTGCAGGTCTTTGAAAAAGTCCATTTGCCTGATATGTTTAGAAACTAATGACAGAGAGGAACTCCACTGATTTTACAAATCAAAGTCTGTTTACAGACTTTACTACTACATATAAAACAAACGGTTGTATAAAGCCTTTTGTGGCTCCAGATGGAGCTGCGCAAAGTCTGATGAATTGCCTCACATGATGTCACTTGCGATGTCAGTCTGCGTTGGCTGAGGCTGAGGACTACAAGTTTGGAAATGAAATAATGAACTGTTGGTGTTGAGTTAGAAAGAGGTGATGTTACTAGACTTCTGTAGTCTGCTCCTCATCTCTGCTTCAGACTAGCAGCTTGAGGCTACATTAACCGCTACTAGCATAATGCTGAGTTCCATTGACCTCGGAAATCAGAGCTGGGAATGACGTGACACCTGAGTTGACCGCGTTCCAGTATAACAAGTCGGTAAACTAAATATAGTTTCCTTCAGCCGTTGTTAGCAATAACAGTTGATAACAACACATTACTCTGGTATGTTGTGCATACAAACACCGCCCACAGATAGAAGTTGGACAGTACTGTGTGTACGACTTATTTAATGAGACACAAATAATAAACAGCATCTTTTTTACTGTTGGTGTGCAAAGCAGCCATCTTAGATTTTGAGTTTGGGGTTGGTGAGTTTCGTCCAGCTTTGGAAACCAGTTGGAAATCCCACTTCAAATCCCATTTCAGTTGAAATTTCCGCCTGGGAACTCAAATGGAAGGCAGCATAACACACCCAAATCTCCAGGTGAACAGTTGGCCGTCGAGTTGTATTGTGGGTAATGTAGGCGCCAGGTTTTTGGCGATTAAGAAGAATGTGTGGAATAAAAAACAAGACGATATCTCTGGTTCCGCTGCATCGATTTTGCGTTTGTTTTAAACCGTCCATCATGAGTCCAGTGCAATGCTAAATTGGTGGAGTACTTTGCACAGACTCTCCACTCACCCCACAAGTCCTGTGCGGCTCAACACAGAACGTGCAACGCAAGAGCCTTGTTTTTCCACTGAAATGTGAATATGGCTTAGCAGGCTTTTTAAAAATACAGTTTCGCACCACTGCCTCTTACATGTGTGCTGCTGCAGATCACTCACCTCCACAGCTGTGTGATGCTACCAACATTTTAGCAGTTGTTGCAATGCCATGGCCTCGATCACACCATGGTATATGGGGGATCCACTGGGTACCAGTTGGTTCTGTAAGGAGTCCTGTGGGTGTTACAAGCAGCAGCCTCTGGAGGTCCTGTCCCATAATGCCTAGCTTGAAGTAGCCACAAGGCAGGGAGTTGCTCAGTCCCCTTTGTCATTAAAGTTAAGACAATCAAGACCTTGTAGAGTTTTTGTTAGATGTCATTAGAGTCAGGGAGTATTCACCAACCTCCCTGTTTGTACGTCTTTTCCTTTTATCATAGTTTAATTATACCTCCATATATTGTCCCAGGATAGACTTTGCCAAAGTGACACATCTCTCTTTTTCCTACGTCCCCCCTTCCGCCCTCTTTGTGCCGTGGAGCAGTCAGGCAGAACCAGAGGCCGAGAAGAAAGAGGAGGCTGATTCGGCAAACCAGGCCGAGGTACTACATACTGAAATACACTTTCTTTTTCTCTTCCTCTCTTCATTTTAAATGTACCATTTCTACGCCGTATCTTCTCTTGTAAATGACGTCACTGTTCTCCCTGTTTGACTGCCAGACAGCAAAAGAAGAGGAAGAGAAAGTAGAAGACGGCATGTGGGAGGAAACGTTTAAATCACACTCAGACAGCAAACCTAATGGTAAGTCCCACTTCTATATTTTTATTTAGTTTAGCTTAATTTCTATTGCCATACTATCTGCATCTGTGTGTGTTAGTGAGGGGGTTTTAGGGGGATGTTTTTAGGCGTAACTCTCCTTTAACTCAAAGTTGTTTGCTCTTGCCTCACAGGTCCATCTGCTATTAGTTTAGACTTTTCGTTGCCGGGTGTGGAGCACGTCTACGGCATCCCAGAACACGCAGACACCCTCAGACTCAAAACAACGGAGTGAGTTTCAACAATAAGTCGTGTTTCACATACAAAATGAGGATGAATTTCCTTTCATATTGAATGGCGCATGCACCGTGGTCAGCGTAGTCTTCACTGCACTGGATCAAGCCTGAGCGTGTATTTTTCTGTTCCAGTAATGGAGATCCGTATCGGCTCTATAACCTGGATGTGTTCCAGTACGAGCTGTATAACCCTATGGCCCTTTACGGCGCTGTCCCAGTCATGTTGGCCCACAACGCCCAGCGGACCACCGGCATCTTCTGGCTCAATGCCGCTGAGACCTGGGTGGATATCAGCTCCAACACAGCTGGAAAGGTATGTCCCTTTTTTCTGTCTCCTTACTTCATGGGACCTGAGCCAGCAGCGAATGTCTGCTGCACCAAAAGCCCAGTGCTTCACTCGCTCACTTTTGTGTCTTTCCAGACCGTGTTTGGAAAAATGCTGGATTACGTTCAAGGCTCCAGTGAGACTCCACAGACAGACGTGCGTTGGATCTCTGAAAGCGGCATTATCGACGTCTTCATTATGCTTGGACCAACAGCCAAAGATGTCTTCTCTCAGTATGCCTCCCTCACAGGTAGGAAGATGGATCATCGGCCATTCGCAACACTTAAAGCCTTATTTCCCATGTTTTCCCAGGACTCAAGAGGGCTTCCTGTAGTTTAGACTGGGTGCACAAGTATCACTTTCAATACATGTTTCTGAATACTAAAGTTAAAGGAACTGTTTCATCAGAAACAATTCAACACATTTGTCATTTGGATCAACTACGGTTGTCACGATACCAGAAATTTAGTAGTTGATACCAATACCAGGGAAATTCCATGATTCTCTATACCAATTTGATACCACGGTGAAAAACAGAAGTAAAACAATGACTCCCATGTACTTCAACATACACTCCTTTATTACTGTTTGTGTATTGGTTGTTGTTCGGAAGTTAAACAGGTCATAATTCCCTCTCTATAGCTATTTTATATTGCTGTGAAAACATCTCCTTCAAACCTCCTTCCTTGTGATAGTGAGTTCACTGCATCCCAAACATATTGGCATTTTTGGCATCGACTTTGTACCGAAGTGTCAGTTCTCGTGACATCCTTAAGATCAACTACTTTCATTATTTTTATACTCTAATTATGTTTAATGCACAGATTAAAGAACTTTGACATTTTAATAAAGAGACACAGTTAATGTAAACATTGCTGTTTCACTTAAATCAAGTTTGTGATTAATTATGAACAGAATTTAATTTACTAAAGAGGTACGATGGTTCAGACATTTAACACAAAGGCGTTGGCTCAGTTTCTAACAAGTCTTTGGCTTGTTATTTCACCCAGTATCCACCAAAGATAAAGTCAAGATACAGTTTGAACATGTTGTACAGCTTGACACCAGTATGGGTATCTGTGTAGCCCAATAAAAGACCAGCGTTTGACTGACCTCTCCAGTCTCACTTCCTCTCCTCACGTCTTCTTACCCCCTCTCTGTCGTCCATCAGGCACCCAGTCCTTCCCTCCCCTAGCTGCTGTGGGCTACCACCAGTGCCGCTGGAACTACAATGACCAGGAAGACGTGGCTTCAGTGGATGCGGGCTTTGACGAGCACGACATCCCCTATGACTATATCTGGCTCGACATTGAGCACACGGATGGCAAGCGCTACTTCACCTGGGATCCACACAAGTTCGCGACACCAAAGGAAATGCTGCAGGGTCTAGTGGTCAAGAAACGCAAGGTACATACGACAAATAATCCAACATCATCAATCCAACATACCTTAAATCTCAGTAAAGTAAATTACCTGCAGGCACCTTATTGACGAGACGTACACTTTCAAGACTTTCTGCTCTTCTTTAACTGTGTTTTTTTTTAATAGATGGTGGCCATTGTGGATCCTCATATCAAAGTAGACAGCAACTACAAGATCCATAATGAAATCCGCTCCCGGGGTTTCTATATCAAGAATAAAGATGGTGGAGACTACGAGGGCTGGTGCTGGCCTGGTGAGAGACAACTCGGCATCAATCGCCAGAAACTGTAGAAAATGTATTTGTACATATAATTCACGAACTGGATCTTCACTGAGACACATGGCATGTATAGTGACGTGTGTCTCAGCGTGCAGAGATTATTGCAATGAGTATTTCTCTCAAGTTGCTTTCTGTATTTGGGATAATGTCCTTTAGGTAGCGCTGGTTATCCAGACTTCACCCGTGCAGACATGAGGGACTGGTGGGCCAGCATGTTCGCCTACGATCAGTACGAGGTGAGTCTGAAGACATTAGTCTCTCTGTCGCTCAGCTAAAGAACTAAAGAGTATGTATGCTAGTTTTAGTGTAGTTTCTGTTTTCAGGAAGGTTTAGTTTGTATATTATTTTTGCAGTAGTATTAGTTTGTTTTTGTTAGGGCCAGCTGTAATGTCTCACAAGTATGTAGCTATATATACATACAAAATACATGATTAGAGAACTGTAGGAATGGCCTTAATGTTTAATCTTGGCGCTACTTTATTCATGCTGTCTCCTTTTTTCCATAGTGATACATGTATATAGCTAAACTGAAATTAATTTATTTTCATTTTGTATTAGTTTTTACCCAGGCAATAATGTTTCAGTTTAGTTTTTCTTGAAGAATATAGTTTTTTTTATTTAGTTTCAGTTTACTAACAATACTTTTCACTGCTTATTTTTGTTTTAGTTTCCTATAATAACCCTGCTAAAGACAAACAGTCACTAATCTGCAACTACATGTGCAAAGTGAGATACTGAAGATTTAGCATGTTGGCGGTTGCTGTGTGCTAGATTTCTGTGAGAAAGGGCATTAATTAAAGAACACTCACATTGATAAACAAGAAAACAGATTTTCTTTCCTTTTCTTAAACCTTTATTGAACTGTGAAATGTCACAGGTTCTTGTTCTGCCAGTGTCATTAGCATATTCTCATCTGGGAGCTGCCAACAACAACCCAGTATTCCTCTGTTGCCCATTTTTAGGCATCTGAAAGGATTTTTCATTTGTAATTCCTGGTTTATCGACTCTGTTCATGGATTTAAAATGGCACTTTTTCCATAATATAGTCAGTCCGGCCTCGAGACTTAACATCCACAATCTCTGTCCGCTCTCCAGGGTTCCATGGAGAACCTGTATACATGGAACGACATGAACGAGCCGTCGGTCTTTAACGGGCCAGAGGTGACCATGCACAAGGACGCAACGCACGGAGCCTGGGAGCACCGTGACGTGCACAACTTGTATGGCCTCTATGTGGTGAGTGCACGCAGTCTTCTTAACTTTCCATCCTCCTTTATGATTTTCCGTCTGGTTGAGTATTCATGCAGTAACTTAGGTACTGTTGTGTGGTTGATGTATCAGAGAAAAAGACTGGAACTTAATTTCCAGAGTGTGCACAAGCATGTAGAAAATGTCAGTACCACGCAGAAACCAGTAGAACACAGTGCTGAACACAAATCAATGTGTTAGCAAAATAAAATGACCCATAGCCATTCCACTTTGGCAACTTTGGACATGTGAAAATATATCACTATCGTTTTCCTTGATGTTCTGTTGCCATTTTCCAGCAGTGGGAATGAAATCTGAGACATTTCTGACTTAAAAATAATCTTAGTGATATGATTTATACTGTCATGGTTCACAAGTTGCTTTGAAGGAGAACCCAACTATAAAAATCTGATGCTGTGGGTAAACATGCCACTGATTATCTTGTGTGCAATCTGCAGCAAATGGCCACAGCGGAGGGTCAGATCCAGAGGTCAGGAGGAGTCGAGCGACCATTTGTCCTGACCAGAGCCTTCTTCGCTGGATCACAGCGCTACGGTACGTCCCTTTACTGCTTTGACTTTTCTTTCTACCTGCTAGTAACCTTTTGTGTCAGGCTATGTTAGCACAAGAGAGTTAAAAGTGTGTGTTTGTGTCTGTAGGTGCTGTGTGGACGGGAGATAATGCTGCCGAGTGGGACCATCTGAAGATCTCCATCCCCATGTGTCTGAGCCTGGGCCTGGTGGGAATCTCTTTCTGTGGTGGTGAGTTTTATCAGTCTGCTGTTACACTGCTGGTTTGTCCTGTTTGTCAGCGTAAACTGACCTTGATTTGGTTGAAGAACAAATATATTAAGTTTTGTGGCTGACTTTCTTCGTAGGGCTGCCCCCCGTTGGTCGATTAGTTGACTACTTGTAGTTTTGATCTTAGTTGAGTAGAAGTTTTTGAAGATTTCTTTAGTCAATTAGATGTTTTCTTCATGATTTCCAAGAAACGTATGAGCACATCTCTGGTAAACACCGGATGTAAAGTGGTGTTTTTATGTGATTCTTTGTGGAGAAACTCAGTTTTAATTAAATCAAATAATTGATTAGTCGACTAAGAATTTCTTTGGTAGAGGAAAGCCCTACTTTTTTGTTTGATTTATTTATTTGAATTTTTTATACACAACATAACATTGGACAGTGAGATATGATACAAAGATAAGAAGAAAAAAACACATAACAAAATACACAAATATCAGGAAGTCATAGCAGAGTCATAAAGCCCAAAGACCAGCACTCTGCAGCAATTTGTATTATTAGCATAAATTTAATATTTAAATAACCCTTAAAAGTCAACTTTCTTCATGTCTGGGCTGCTCCAACAGATTCAAAAGTATGCGTTATTGCTGCCCTTTAGAGCTCACATTAAACTATAATGAACGGGATATAATATGCATCAGTACCATCTTAATCATCAGCTGCCACAGAGTCACACATTGTGATCCTAAAAATGAAATGCGTTTGTTAAAATCAGTATTCTGAAAATAATTTGACTTCCTGCAGTGTTTGTTAATGTTGTCATGGAAACGTGCACTGATAAACTGAATGAGGTGTTGCCATGGTGAGAGCACAGGTTCCCTGAGAAGTCTAGCTGCAGTTATATATAGCCGTTATGCTGGCTGTGTGTAAGAGGCTCATGTTCATGATCAGATCAGGTGTTTTATGTCGTTGCAGCTGTGTTAACTAAAGTTGATTTGGTATAAGAAAAGCACCCATTCATTCCCCTCCAGCTCTAAACATAGAAGATCTCAGGAGGTTGTTGTCGGCTGTTTTGTTTCCCCAACACACTTTATTTATATCATCCTCTGAACAGCCCAGATCTGACACTAACACTGACCCCGTCTGTCTCACAGCTGACGTTGGTGGTTTCTTCAAGTCTCCGAGCACCGAGCTGCTGGTGCGTTGGTACCAGACGGGGGCGTACCAGCCCTTCTTCAGGGCCCACGCCCACCTGGACACCCCCCGCCGCGAGCCCTGGCTGTTTGGTCCAGAAAACACGGCGCTGATCCGTGAAGCGGTGCGCCAGCGCTACACCCTCCTGCCTTACTGGTACCAGCAGTTCTACCACGCACACCGCACTGGAGAGCCCATCATGAGGTGAGGACACGGCTGCAAACATCGTGTTTGTGTCTCTTTCGTGTCATCTTTATAACGCCGTATTAGGTCCATTGTTAGCTCTGCTGAAATAAAAGACATACGCCTTTGTGTATTCAAAGATAGAAGTTGTTCGTCTCTACTTTCCTGTAACTTCTATAATATTAGTACTCATATTCATAAAAGGACATGTTTAGAACATGACAGAAAACGTGTTTATGTACCTTTCAGGACCTTCTCCTCGCTCAGTTTTCCGATTTTTTTCTCAGAAATTTGCCACTTTAATGTCAGAGAATATCCAAGTGTTTTTCTCATAAATTTGCGACTTTAATCTGGGAAAGGCTGAGTATTTTCTCTGAATATTACCCCCGTCCCCCGGCTAGTAGTGAGTCATAAAATCATCTCCAATCAGTGTGCATTATTTGCCTAAAACAGAGAAATTAAAATTCAACACAAAATGTGTCCCCTAATCTGAATTCTAATTATTTATGATATCCCAATGCACAGAATTACTTCATGTTGTTGGTTTGAATTAACTGCAGATTTCAGTAACATTGTGAAATCATGTTACTCGTCTCTGTTTCAGACCCCTGTGGGTGGAGTATCCTCAGGATCCTGCTACTTTCGCTCTGGATGACGAGTTCTTGATTGGTGAGAAACAAAACAACAAAAGCTTTAATAAAGGCCTTTTAACTTCTTCCGTAGTAGTTCAGCAGGTGTGTTTTACCAAGGAGTTTAATGTTTTCCTCTGCCTAGTTTGAACTGATCCATCAAGAGATCTCTTTGTGATTTTAGTTTGTTTTTAAAAACCAGTGTCTGATGGTCAAAGTTGCCTTCAATTATCGATTTAATCACAGAATCTCTGCAGCTCAGATGTCCAAATCTGAACATATAAATATTTGTACTGTTGTTATTGTTGTGACGTAATGAAGGCACGTCTTGGGTGTGGATCGCTTCTGTTAAAGTCGAGATAAAGAAGCCGCTCTAACTTCAAGAGGACAGACTAGAATGAGAACTTGAAATCATAAGTTCCAGTAAGACAGACTTGGTTTTAACGTTGGTTAACTCTGCTACAGGGAGAGACCTGCTGGTGCACCCAGTTACTGAAGAGGGAGCCCGGGGAGTCACCGCCTACCTGCCTGGCAAAGACGAAGTAAGAGGAAAAAGCACAGAAGCTTGAACACATCTTACAGTTACTGATCTTCCTGGTGTTCTGTCAAGAAAAGGGGATTCAGGTGTCCTTGGTCTTGAAGAAAGCTTGTCTTAACTTGTGTGTGTGTGTTTGTGTTTTTCAGGTTTGGTTTGACGTCCACACCTTCCAGAAGCACAACGGGGCCCAGAACCTTTACATCCCTGTCACCATGAGCTCTGTAAGACGCACAATTTCTACATATCGAGGCCCTCCACATCCTTTACTAGTTGCTTGTTTCCTCCGGTGTTAATATGGAGCTTCCTGTCTCCTTCTCAGATCCCCGTGTTCCAGCGTGGCGGCTCCATCATTCCCAGGAAGAATCGAGTTCGCAGGTCCTCCTCCTGCATGATGGACGATCCCTACACTTTATACGTGGCTCTTAACCCCAAGGTAACTCAATTGCGCATACCCCAGTGACAGCTGCTGCTATTTTGACATGTTGCATTGTCATACTTGACGTTTTGACCTTTTCTTTGACAGAGAACTGCAGAGGGTGAGCTCTACATAGATGATGGCCACACCTTCAACTATGACAAGAAGGAGTTCATCCACAGGAGGCTGTCTTTCGCCAACAACATCCTCTCTTCTGTGTGAGTGATCACTAAATATTCTCTCAGTTTCAGTTCAGTAGAAAACCTGAAAAGGCTCTTAGATATTTCAGTTCAGATTTTATTGAGTCTACAAACATAGAATTATGATACATTTCTGATTTGTGTTATAGAGGTTACTTAATAATGTTTGTGTTGTTTAAATATTAAATCCATGTCTCTGCTCGGTCCACAGTAACCTGGTTCCAGATGCCCAGTTTTCCACCCGCTCCTGGATTGAACGCATCGTCATACTGGGAGCCAGTAAGCCCAGCAAGGTTACCCTTAAGACTGCTGGTGAGTGGCCATATGGCCCCTTCTCTCGCGTGTTTATTCATTTAAAGTCATAGACTGTATGCTGATCAAAGGAATCTGTTGAAATGCCTCTATTTCACAAGAGGCAGCTCAATATTTTGTTTAAGAGTTTAAAGTGGCAATCCTTCAGGTTTCATTCCTGCTTGATTTGGCGACACCTGTTCACTTGTGTTAACAGCAAATGTGGTTTAATACTACAGGTCCCAGAACGCTGGGGGCAGCAGGACAAACTATTGTCGTTTTAATAAAGAAGTCGGGAAATAATTGGCCTTTTCCCATCAGTCTGTGTGCAACTGTGATCTGACTTGATGCTGCACGCGGCGCTGAGTCTGCAACAGCGACAGTGAAAGCAATTGATGTAACAGCTCACTGTTGCTGCTCCTGAGTCTTCCATTACTCCCTGCAATATTTCAAACTGATCAGCCGTCAAAAAATGCTGAAAATGACCGCTGTCTTGTTTTGTTGACGCTTTATCGATGAGCAATAGCAGTCAGTGTCAGGCTCACTGACAAACACATCACAGTTCCTGTGACTACTTCATAATAAAAGTCAAGTTTTGCCAGTGAAATGCTTTTAATGTGAAGCTGCAGCAGTAGGAAATCAGCATTTTTTCCGAGGATGTCGCCACAGACACCGGTTGGTAATACTGCAAATATCTAAATGTTGCAATACTTTCATCAGTGGGGCGTTGGCTCAACCACTGTTGAGTTACTTCCTTTAGCGATAGATAGTTACTTAACAGACATCAATTTAAATGGAAACCTTTGAGATTATTACTTTAATGATTTAAAGAGATGGATGCTGAATACTTTATAACATCTCTTTTAACTAAGTCAACATGGAGCTTCGTTTGTTCGTTTTGAATTTTCTTTTTGTTTTATGATTGGTTTTTCATGAATATCATCTTGGCTTCTCAGTTCTCATTTATATTTGGCTGTTCATGTGCCTCAAATTATAATACTGAATGTTTTCTTAAACTATTTTGTGTGGACAACCAAACTTTGTGTGCACTTTAACGTCTTCAGAGAGGTTTGGAGAAGTTAAAGTGTGAAAGTCTGTTAGAAAATGGTGAAACTGAGTGCAAACTTTTTAAACTCGGGTGCTGTTTCCAGGAGGTGGTTGTTATTTCTCAGCCAGTCGGATTTCATCCTCAGGATTACAAAGATCTTATAATGCCATGTTTATTTTAAAGATGAACTGTTTGACTGATGTGAGATCATGATGAGATTCGCATACCTTTCTCTAATACTGTCTCCCTCTCTGTTTTGCAGATGGTCAGGAGAGCCAGCTAGAGTTTGACTTTGACGCCTCCATGTCGGTGTTGACGCTCCGCAAGCCCAGCATGAACGCAGGGGAAGACTGGAACGTGATGCTTCAGTAACCATGGAGACGGGAGAGGAGGGGGAAAATGACTGAACTGTACTGAACAAGAGGAGGGAGCAGACACAAGGCGCTGATGCTCATGACAGCAAGACAACAGGATAGCCATCATGGAAAATAAACACACACACAACACATTAAATACACACAGTTTTCATCCCTACACACACACAAACAAACACACACACGCACACACACACACACACAAACCCATGTAGACCTGTCAGTCGAACTGAGCCATTTGATGTCGCTGCCATGTCCCTCTTGTGTTCAGTCACGCTGTAATGCCTAACAACAAAAAGAGGTTACTACTAGATAGATAATTATGTTTGTCCCATTTTCAAATAGATAACAATTAAGAGAAATCATGTCATTGTAATGAGTCTTTGGGGTTAAGAGAGGAAACATTCAGGCACTCTTTGTTTTTGTTTTCTTCTTTTTTTGTTTTTTTTAATAATCCACTTTGTTCATCCAGAAGAAAGATCACTGTGGGGGGATTGTTTGCTATTTAAAATGAAGGTTCACATTCGAAGCACCTGCTCCACCTGCTGGTGATTCCCTCTATCTGCGTCTGACTTGATAACAAAAAAATCCATTCCACCCCTCTTTTAAGCCAAGCACTTGAATCAGCCCAGAGCTCGACTTTCTTTACTCGTGCCACATTTTATATATTTTGGCGAGGGCTTGCCAACAATCTTAACTTCCATCCTGCAAAAATGGAAATAAATAATCATCTTTCTTAGCAATCCTGGCCAGCTGATTCTTGTCCAGCCTCTCCCTGAGCTCGTCAGCGATCAATTTGTGTGCATGGAAATGATTGATTATCATTGCTTCACTATGGAAGTGATCGGGTCGTTCAACTGCCGCACAGAGAGGAGATTTGTCAGCCGTTCTTTTAAACAAACTTGGCAGGTGGGAATCGCTTCAGGGGACTGAACCACTGATGTTTGCGGATCATCCTTTTGACGTGCTTTCTTTGTTTTATCGAGTTCTTTTCCCAGCGTTGTTTACTAGATTATTTTTAATGCACTTGAGGAGTGAGGACTTAAAAGTTGTTTAGATTTTCATGTGTTTACTAGATGTCGGGGCCATGCAGGGTTTCCGGTGTGTCATTTGGATCCTTGAAAGGTGTTTCACTAGCAAATGTTCATTTATCGATCCTGAAGAATGCTCTCTGAGCGGTAATAAATATTGCAGTGATTCCCTGGAGACCCTGGGTTGTGTCCCGTCTAGTCAAATCATTGGACCTTTTAGGGGTTTTGTTGTTCTGAGTTTGTCTCCTTGATTGTTTTTATGATCATTAATGTACATGTTGCTGCAATTTTGTTGGTGATGGCTTGAACTGGTGGAAATGGAAGTGAAGGATCAAAGTTGTCAGATGTACTCTAAAAAGATGAGACCAAGTGAAAATAAAATTGACCAAATGTAAAAAGAAAAAAGTCCCTGTTTGTTTTTTTTCTTTCCTTCCTAACTACGTGTTTAATTTCAGTATAAGAATCAGGTTTATTGCCAAGTAGTTCACATATGAGGAATTTAATTTGGTGTATTGGTGATATACAAGAAATAAAGAAAGAAAAAAAATACAATAAAAATGCTATTTAGAAATTAAAAAACCCACAAATGAATTATGTAAATTTCATCTGCTGAAAAACTGGGATTGTTAAATGAGTAAAATCTCAATCTTTGTTAGTATGATGTGATATAAAAGAAACGTAAGATGAATGTTGTAATAAATGTTTGATGTAATGCTATATTTTAGTCTCGATAAAATAGGAAATAACATGCTGTATTTAATACAATTATTATTTTTGGGAAATTCCATATTCATAAGAAGAAATGTTCAGGAACCAAGCCAACGTTCCTGTATTTTATTAATGAATTCAAACAATATAGCACCATCATACCAAATGTTAAAACAAAAAAGCCATTAAGACTTTTAATTTATTTAATAAATATAATATGATGTATATAACATAAACTCTGGCATTACAAAATGTATATGTAATTATTTTTGTTTTGTCTTTGTTTCTGTCTTTTTTCTCAGTTGTCTGTATCTGTTTGTACCTCTGTTAATGACAATGTGTTCAATAAAGAAAGCATTATTAAAAAATAATTTAAAAAGTTGACAAATGACAAGCTGTTTGTAAATGCAGGTCCAACAGTTTGTATATAAAGGTAACAACATCCAAAAATGTTTTTGATGAAAACTGCAAATACTTTTAAATACATATATTTTTAGATTTCAATTACATTTATATATTATTTTATAATATTATTATCTATTATATATATATATTGCAAATACTTTTAAATAAATATATTTGTAGATTTTGATTACATTTATATAATATTTTATAATAGTATTATTTATTATATATATTATATTATTATTATTTTATAATAGTATTATTTATTATATATAATAAATAATACTATTATAAAATAATATATAAATATAATGTATATATATAAATATAATATATATATAATAATATATGAATGTAATATATATAAATATAATAAATAATACAATTATAAAATAATATATAATTGTAATTGAAATATTATATATATA
>CAKAOI010054114.1:0-19092 GCA_916701655.1 Sebastiscus albofasciatus
GGGGAAAAAATTCGGACCTCAACTTCAGCGGATTTCTGCCTGTGGAAATTTCTGTTTTTGACATTCTGCATAATAATTAGCCATTGCTTCTGTTTGTTGCACAGAGAGTGTGTATTTTAATGGGGCTTGGAATATTAGGCGTTTGTTTTCGAGGTAACGGACTGTTGGACAAATGGACTTTTTTCGGTCCAATGGGACATTTTTTGGACTATTGGTGTTTCAGAATAACAATGGGCCGTCCCCTTCTCAACACCCAATAATTTATGACAAACAGTACTACCTCAACAACCAAATAAAGGACAACATATGGCTGGAGATCGCCCAGCAGCTGGGACACGATGATGTTGCTGATATGCACTTGCTAACTTTATAGAGTGGTTACAGAACGAGGCTAACCAAAACAGCTGTGTTAGCATCACATTTGGGGTCCGATTAGTTTATGTATTGTGTAGTTAACGTTAGCCATTCTGTGTCTGGATTGTTTTTTGTTGTGTTGAGTGGACACGGCACTATTTAGGAGGAAACTCATTGGGCCTCATTGACAAAAATGGAGCATGGCAACGTGGATAATTCACACCGGAAGCAGTGTGTATAGCATGTGGATTTTCCACATTCCCGAATCCCATTTTCACATTACACTGGTGAGAAACAGATTTAAATCACAAAAGCACATCTTACACTGATTGCGTAGGAGGCACTCAAGCCAAATGTGAGAAAATATGTTTGATACGTATCATAAAAACAGCAACGGAAGGCCTCTTCTGTAATCCCTCTCCCACTAAGCATTGCAGTGTGAATGCCTGTATGACCAGCGCTTGTGACACATGTGTCCAAGTGAGCATCCATGTGCGCTGCATGTGCCTCTCTGCACCGAGCACAGGTGGATAATGTTCTTTCTTGGAAGGATATAGCTGTGATTGCCAGAGCAGGAAAGGTAGATTTGACCACAAGGTCACCAGACGGCCCTTTTCTCTGAGGAGACCAAGTCCAGCTTGAAAAAAAGAAGTATGTGGAGGCCCGGGCCCCCCCCACACACCTCCCACCCCCTGTTCCTGCAGCCCTGGAGCATATCTGGTGGTAAAGGGGGTGGTGACGGGGTATGTGAGGGAGTATCGGACCATAGCTGGCTGAGCGGTTCAGACAGAGAGAGGCATTGTATGAGTGGACTCACACACACCACCCGACACCCTCCTGCTCCCCCTCATACTGTACCTCGACGTCTGGCTTCTCTTCATTACACAAGATAACATTAATTCAATATTAAATAAACGTGGAAGTGAGGCCTCGTTTGAAGCCGCTTTCCTTCACATTGAACCCCGTCTCTTCCAGAAACCTCCCTGCATCCTGTCTTTAACTTTACGCTTGTATCCGTCTCACTGTGAGTCCGTCTGTATCGCCTTAACTCACCCTCCGCCGCCATTTAGATAAACAGCTGCTTCCCCAGACCGCTGACCTGACTGGGGGACACTGTGCTTTAACTGTAACCGATCACTTTAATTGGTTCTGGAAAGATTTCCTTTCCTGTTTTGGAACACCTGAGCGGCGAGAGAGCGAACCACGGTTCAGACGGACTCCCGAGCACTTTATTTGTTCGTTTCCATCAGGGAGCCATCACTGAATTTGGACAGTTAAACTCTGATCCTTGGAAATTCAATATTTAGAAGTTACGCAGCCTTTTACAACTCTTGGGATTAGACACAGAGAGTCTCGCCTGCAGATTTTATATCCAGAAGCTGCGCTGCCAGATGATGCAAGATGGCGACAAACTCGTCTGCCTTGATCCCGACAGGATTACATCACCTTGCCTGGCGAATGTGCGGAGCAGCTCGAGATGCTCCGGGGGAATCAAAAAAGCCGCTTTTTTAAAAAACGCATTGCAAAGCTCTGAGCCAGGCGTTTGGCTTTCCTGGTAATAGTCATTTTAATTCAACCAATATTGAAATTATCACAGCTTGGGCTGTTTTCCACAACAGCTGTTAGTTGAAAAAGCCACCGTCACTTGCATCTGGAGGTCTGAGTATAAAAACAAAAATTCAATAAAAAAAAAAAAAATAGCTTCAACAGAAACCAAACACACGTGTGCAGAGTTGCATGATATTTCTTTCCTTTATGCAAATGACAAATATTTTCCAACCTGTCAAATGTGTCGAGCTTCTGGCAGATGTGATTGAAAAACAAGATGTTTATTGTGCAATTGCATAAATAGGTCAAGAACTGTGTATGACCTTTATCTTCTAATCAGATTGCTTTCTCTCTCTCTCTCTTTCTCTCTCTCTCTCTCTCTCGCACATCACTCTTATTTTGCTCCGTTTTATTACCTTTTTTTTTTTTGCCAAAAAGAGCTTTTTATTCAAGAAAGAAAACAAAGATGATCAAAACCACATTTGATCTTGGAGACAGAAGAGCTCTCAGTTGGACGTCTGACTTTAGTTTTGTAAGAAAAATAAAAAATAATTACTGCAGTGAGGTTGCAAAAAGTGAGAAATTCCATCAATAATCCAAGAATAACTTTAGTCCAACATCTTAAATCACTCTGCAGAAAAGATTTATAGATTTAATAACCAACAAATTACATAAATCTAATAAAGCTTATATAATGACTGTGAATGCACCGACTATACATAGAACTACTGATCTATATTCATCCTTTTTGGGGTGTTTCTGTCAACACTGTGGCCTGACCACCATGACTCAGCCCGGACAGTCGCTGCTCACATTTCCTCGTGAAAAACGGACTGTGAACATCTTCTGTAAACTCTCTCTGGAGTCGATGGGGTGAAAAGACGTCAGATGTTCCACAATATTCTCTTTCTAAGTTGTTTTTTTTCTCCGGTGTGCCCTCTCCGACTGAAACAAGCTGCAGGATTCAGTGAGGAGGAATGCTGATTCCTTCCCAGCAGCCTCTCTGATGCCGATCTCATTTGCATAAGACAATATTTGAATTATAAATATCAAATGAGGCATATGAATGCTATTTGCTAATTCAGCATAAATCGCCTCCGCTATTAATTTATAACCCAGCTTGGCTTTAGGAAGTCGCTTGAATTAATTCAGTTTAGTAGAGGAGTTGTGTGTTATGTGTGGTCAAAAGAGGTGGTGAAAAAAAAACGACTGCAGGTGTGCGGACGTTTTTGATTGATATGTGTGAAACTAAATTTTACTGCTAAAAAGTAAGTAAAAAAATATGGATACTGAAGGCTGCTTCTAGTGCAAATGATACAAAAATAACATATTCACCTTCATGGAACAAGTTAACTAACTGTCGAAATAAAGTGTAAATTATATTTTGCACTCACAGTTTACAGCTCTGGATGAATCGCTTCAGAATAGGTTCCTGCAAGCCGAGGCAGATGACACAAAATGCTTTCAAATATTTTTATTAGGATGCATGTCCAGATCAGTAATGAATAATAGAAATGGATATCATGCCTCATTTCAAATAATATTTCAAATATTTAACAACAAAAGTCAAACAAGCAACACAAAAAAGAGACGAGGAAACACACAAAAAAATATATAATAAAAATAAAAAAATAAATCCACATACAACACCAAAAGGCATACAAATAATAATAATAATAATAATAATAAATAAAATAGATAAAAAATAAAAAATATTAATAAATATAATAATAAATACATATATATATATGTGTGTAGCTTTACCTTTGAGTATTGCAAAATTTGTATAAAATTTTAAACTGTAATACTGATAGCATGTTTGTCTCTTTGTTCCTAAACCAGCGTTGTGAACAATGACAAAATAATTTCTGTAGATGCTTTTTCAGCTTTATGAATGACTGCAGTCACTGAATAGTTGTGTAAACCACTAAACAAGAATGTTTACACAAGAAAACCCCTTAAAAAGCATCATGCCTGTGTGTCATCCAGGAGGTTCACGTGTCTCTTTGATGAGTCGGTTGTGCAACTTTCACCGATGCAGGTTTAATCTCCGATGGAAGGTAAACAGCGAAAGCTGGCAAATAAGGCGAAGCTTTGAGTTGATTGAGGCCCAGACAGAGAAGATTAGACCTGCAGACAGAGAGAGACGAGGGGAGATGTCCTCTCTAGAGGCCTCTTCAGTATCACAGGGGCCCCGGGATCCTTCATGTGCTCCATATGAGGATCAGTCAATGTTTGGCTGAGAGGGTAACATGCTACTTTTAAACACAGCCAGCTAAATGAGTTTTAGTATAGAGTGTAATAGTGTACGAAGGGGAAACTCTACTAAAAACAACCTTAGTTAAACAGGATCCTGACCGACTTTACTGTCTTTCAGAGGCTGTAGCGGGCTCAGTCTTAAAGCTGGAGTGAAGGTACCGGTGTCATATGAAACTAGAAAACCTGAGGAATCCATTGGTACCATATTATGTTAGCTTGTTGGGAAGGAGGCTACATTTTGGTGAGGGAAAACTGGCATGGGCATTTTCAAAGACCTCTGACTTCAAGATATGTGAATGAAAATGGGTTCTATTGGTACCCACGAGTCTCCCCTCTACAGATATGTCCACTTTATGATAATCACATGCAGTTTGGGGCAAAACTCATAAGGATTTTTGCATGCAGTATAAATGTGTTATTTTCTCCTATTCTAAAATGGTGTATTTGAATATTTCTCCATACTGGGGTCCCTAAACAGTCTTGGAATTACCTAAATTGGGTATCACTTACCCATACTGTATAAAATGCCCCGTGGTGACCTCTAGGATAATCACAGCCTCATGAAACTCTACAACCACAAACTAGAGACCTAGAGCATTCAGAGGATGGATGGCTTTCCTAGCTAGATTGAGAATAAGGGGGTTTCTGAGCAGTTTACGCAACAGAAGTGCTCGCCACCAAACACCAATAAATGCAACTCTTGCAGCAATTCTCTATGGTGTTCCTCAAGGTTCCATCTTGTTGATTTGTGGCAACAACACAAGTGTTTATTTAACGTGTCTCCATGACTTCATCCATCCATCCTTTGTGTAAAAACTAACTATCGTCCACCATGTCTGTTTACACTAAAGTCAGGTTTGATCGCGAGATATTTTGCAAGGAGTTGCGACTCTTGTTGTTCATGATTGGAATCTCTTAGTGTGTGTTGTGCTCTTTTGGCCAAAATGTTGCTCTCCAGACACTATAGGAACAAACTCTGTACCATAACATGTCATTACAGGTGGGGTCTCTCACATTTTCTGTTAAGAATTGAAAAATCTGTTAGCGTGGGCCAGCCTTAAGTCGACTTGCAACAACTCTGAGGTGTGGCCGTTGATGGAGAACCAGTATAGCTCCCAGTTTGTGTTGGGAAACACACTTCACTACACGCTGCAGACCTTGAGTTCCTCAGCTGCCAGGTGGCTTCACATTTCCAGCATCACATGGCCTCCGTGCCATCACCGTCGTCAGTTACATCACGTTTAATCATCAAAAAGGTCGACCTTTCATCGGCTCCTGGTCATGAGTTGATAACATGTACAGTGTATGCCACATTCCTCTGGGCCTTACCTGGGTAATGTGATCCCTGGACTCCAAAGATCTCCATGAATGTCACTGATTAAGTCATGTGTGTTTTCAACCCATGGGGGCGACAGTAACATGAGATCTGCGACTCACTCTCAGCCCGTTCCCCAGTATGTTAGGAGCTTATTATCAGCAGAACGCCGTCGTCTTTATGAGCGGGAACGTAACCGTTAGGCTGTAGCGCAGATGTTAATATGCAGTTTGTCTGATTTTAGTGCCCATGAGTGACAACTGTGGTCTTGTATGTGCATGTGTTTCTCTTTGCACGTGTGCAAGTCTGTAGCATCTGGTGGAGGCAACAATAAGGAACTGTCAGCGTGCACAATCATACTGTCAGTCAATCTCAGGCCAGTTAATTATAATTACTGTAATTAAAGGATGGACTAAGGGTGGATGATTGCACACGGAGGAATTTGGAGGCTGTAAACAAGCTGTAAACGTGTTTACTGGCGACTAAATATCACGTTACAGGTGTAACATTGCTGGAACGGATCCATCCAAGTTTAGCATTTAAATAATTAAACTGAAGTCCGTTGAGTCGTTGATTGACAGTAAGTAGAATCTCTCTCCAATGAGTCTCTTTTCACGGCACATTTTCACGCTTCAAGTTCCAGGAAAACTCTCTCACTGAAACCACAATCAACTAAATATAGATTTCATAGCAAAATTAATTACCAGATTGTTGAAACGAACCACAAAATGTTCCAGCAGGCTGCAAAACACGTTGTCACTAATCACATTTAGTATTATTTGATGACAGCCTGTAAACCACATCAGAGCAGGAGCTGCAGCCTCTCAACAAGCCCACGGCTGGACGTCCATTCTTCTCATAACTTGGTAATTCACGGCATTAACGTACGGATCCCAACAGGGGGGATGGGATGGTGGAGGGGTCCAGAGGGCGGGAATTTGCTGGTGTTTAAGTCTCATGACCTGAGATACTCTTGCAATAATAACAGAGTGAACGGCTTAGTGGCTAATCAGAGCCAGCAGGAATGTAGGACAGCTAAAGTGTGGGCAGGCCCGTAATTATATTTTACTTCAAGATGGAGGCAGCGGTGATGTAGACGATGATGGCTCATTTATCTATTCTTCTTCATCATCAAGATCAAAGCTGTGTGTTTAAACAGTGTAATCACTTTCTGTTATTACAACCATATTTTCTACTAGTTAAAGGAACTGTTTGTAACTTCTTACACGTATAAATCAATCCGGGTCGGTGTCCCATGCGCGCTGCTCGCATATGCGCGCTGCTCGCGTGTGGCTATGCTGTTCAGACAAGACTCCAACACAAACTACACGGAAGCACCATAACTGCAAAGTTATACATAGTGAAGTCCGTCTTGCAAAACAGTGTTGGCCGCGGTCGTAGTCCGCGGGGGAGACCGCAGCTTTGGTCTCCAGGACCGCAGTCTCTGCTGTACTCTGCTCCTCTGCTCCTCTGCCTGCTTGCCTGCCTTCACTCAGCTCGCTCCACCTCACGTGTATGCATGCTCACTACACACTGCAGAAGAGTTAGTTTAGCTCTGAGAATATCTAGTGAATGTACAGTGGACGTTTGTGCAGAAATAACTGCTGCAGCTCCTCCAGACCAACAGAGGTTTCTCGTGTCTTGTGAAGTGACGGGGCTCCGCAGCGAGAAACGTTATCGTCTCCGACCAAAACTCCGGTGTCTCCCCTGTTTCCTCCGACCACGGTCGGGAAGATGAAGCAGGAAAAGCCAACACTAGGATCAGCAGTGATTCATGGAGAGACCTTCCTCTGGTCAGCTAACATTACTGCCAAGCAGCTGAAATATAGAGTGATATTGTGGTTTTAGCCGATGTATGTCGCCTCACTGTGTTGAGCGATGCTCGTTCAGGTCTATTTAGAGCGAGCACAAGCACGAGCCTGACGCTGACTTTCGTTGACTTAACGGCCACAGGTGTCGCTGTTAACAAGCATTTCTGATTCTTACAAACAGTCCCTTTAATGGTGAATTTTGAGTGATTTTTAAGATGTGAACACACATTAAATCTCTAGATTACAGCACGGTTTCCCTGCAGGCATCCTGCCCATGATTGTTCTTCTTTGTGACAACGTGTGATTTGTTGCATGGAGCACTACTTTAACAGGGACCTCATACCAGAGGTGTGGACTGGAGTCAGACTGGAGTCACAAATTTGCCAACTTTAGACTCAACTTGACCAAATAAAAAAAAAAGACTTGCAACTCTACATGGACTTTAACCCCTTAAACTTGAGCCTTTTGACTTGAAAATACTTATACCTTTCCCCAAGCCCAAAGATTACATATACACTAGTCACTAGTCTCGCTTAGCCAGAGCTTTCTCCACAGTGCTGTGTCCAAAAGTCACACATCATCATTCTGGTATAGAAGAAAAAACGCTTTGGCTTGTTTATATTTCTTTAAACTGATCACGATGGTGTTGGGTGGCGCTGAGCACAGGATGCAGCGATGGTGCCTTTGCAAAACAGATAGAAGGGGAGGAGAATGCCACGTGATATACGAGGCCAATGACAGACTTATACCCATAGTGTTCATCCGGTGAGTCAGACTTCATATTGACCAACCGGTGAGGATAACTTTCTACAAACACTCATACTGAGAAACCCACAGAGGTGGTTTGTGTCCACTGGTTCTGTTTCTGAGAGATTCACTTGTGCAACAGTTCAAAGTGTCACATGTTTGTTATCCTATACTGGTCACCAACAGTGAGAAAACATTTCCCAGTAACTGACACATCTTTTTGTCTTTAGCCGTCCGGACTGGAGGTCTTTCCATTGGACAATTCACCTTGGGAAACAATTGAAATCTGGCTTTTTGCATATGATGATTTTTAGCTTTCTCACCACCCACAACCTTAAATTCCAATGGAAATAGTCCCTGTCAGGTCAAAATGGTGCGTTTATCATATTTTCTGTATATTTTGCCATTGTGCGTTGATGCTGTTAAATGTAATTGGGCCTGTTATCACTCAACATAGTTAACGTGGTCGTCGCAAACAGCCTGAAATGACTCTTTTTATCATCAGAATTTGATTGATTCAGTCCAATTATATATGGGAAGTCTAGAAAAGTTGTTTGATTACTTTATTGTATCCCATTCGGGAGTGCAGGGAGCCAACAGGAAGTCAGCCGCCTCCGCCGGAGGAAGTCTCGGACACACAGGAAACCCACAGAGGCATTTTTCTCCTTATAAATCCCTGTGCAGTCTTATTATGGTGACTTCTGTGACATCTGTCTGGCAAGATCAGGTGATTGTGTTGTCTTATGTCCTCATCAAGAGGACGATCCAGTAGAAACTGGGCATCCTGCGTATAAAGAATGAGCGTTTAAAGGAGCAGCCAGGTGCTTTCACTACCTCGGCCTGGCTTTCTCTGAGCCGACCTTTCCACCCCGTGGGACAGCAGCTCGGCATGCTGCAAGAACGTGATCGGCGAGTGTGTTTTTTTCTCCTTCACATGGCCATGTGTTGATGTGCAGAGTGTTATTCCAGCAGCACAGAGAGAGCCACAGGCGGGTTTCTCACATCTGCTCAGCATGTTGTTGTGTGTTGAGTTCAGGCTGTCCTCAGACCAGTAGCTGTTGGTGCACAGGAGCAGACCAGTGTGACCTGGTCAGAGAGGACACACATCTCTCAGCACACACGTGTTTACATCTTCTATTTTTCATCCGCTCTGCCTCGACACGCAATGATCCGACAGAAGTGAAGCTGCAGTCTGTTCCTGATGTTTCCGTGTGGCTCATCGACAGAGCTGTTTAGTTCTGCATGGGAAGTTGTATTCGCTCTCCCTTCAGCTGTTTACTCCCTTTATCTCGGCCTTTTGCTTCAAATTGTAGTCAGATATTTTTTGGTTAAGTGGTTCGTGATTCATGCGCTCTCCAGGTTTGTCCAATTACTCCTCATTGAGAATTGAAGGGTGAGTGAGAGAGCAGTGGAAATATTGTTATAGTCCAGCTGTGGTACGGCGGTAAGAGAGCACAGCGGCGAGGATGAGGATGAGGAGGAGGAGGAGGAGGAAGAGGAGGAAGCAGGATGCTAGAATGTTTGTGCGTCGTCATCCATCAAGCCAATTTGGAGCCTCTAATGACACAGAGATCAGATGCAGACGGTTGAGTTTAGTGCAGTGAATGTTATTGACAGGTGTTCAATTTAATCAGGACACATGTTTCTAACCTGGAGGGCTTTCTTTTTTATTAAGGTTGCTTTGGTTAGATCTACGACTGAACCAATTAGTCGATTTTAAGCGGTTTAACCAGGAGAAAAAAATCAATTAATCATAAGTAGTTTAGCATGGAGGAAAAATGCTCAAAATGGGAAAAAGTGCTGCTTTTTTACTCATTTTAGACTTAGCAATCCATCCATTATCTG
Source organism: Sebastiscus albofasciatus (assembly GCA_916701655.1). Taxonomy (NCBI): domain Eukaryota; kingdom Metazoa; phylum Chordata; class Actinopteri; order Perciformes; family Sebastidae; genus Sebastiscus; species Sebastiscus albofasciatus. The sequence goes on from CAKAOI010054114.1 coordinate 9,880, forward strand.
TAACCGCTTATTCTATTCAGGGTCGCTAGGGGGAGGAGGGGGGCTGGAGCGGATGTCAGTTGACATTGGGTGAAGGCGTGGTACACCCTGGACAGTTCTCCAGACTATCACAGGGCTGACACATAGAGACAGACAACAATTCACGCTCACATTCACACCTCCGGGCAATTTAGAGTCAACAATCAACCTAACCTGCATGTCTTTGGACTGTGGGAGGAAACCGGAGAACCCGGAGAAAACCCACGCTAACACGGGGAGAACATGCAAACTCCACACAGAAGGGCCCGAAGCCAGGTTTGAATCTGCGACCCTCTTGCTGTGAGGCGGCAGTGCTAGACTTAACAATGAATTGATTAATTGTAAAATTATCAGTGACAAAAAAGCTGTAAAAATGAAAAAAATATCTATAAAATGAGGTATGCTCACCAGATTATGTGTTGTTATGAGCTCCTTAAAAAGTTGTTAAGGCTAACGTGTTAACAAACAATTATGTTACCCACTTGCTAGCTTCAACGTTAATATTGCCGTTGCTTAGCAACGATGTTCACCACTTGAACGCCAAACATATTGTGTACACGACTTCCCATGTTGTAAACACGAGCTTGCAAGTTTCATTTGAAGGCATCATTAGAACGTGTTGCTTTTAAGTTTCACTTTCACCTTTACAACGTAGTAGGCATAGTAGGCCCCTAATCACCCACATCTATGGTGTTTATAGTGCCTGGTAACGCCTATTTAATGGCCTGATAACAGTCGAATCGGGTGCTACAGCATCTGACAAGAGGAGTTCAATTCCCATCTTAACCCATTCTCTCATGACTCCCTGTCAGCTTCCTGTTTTGGTAACGCCAGGATCCCAACTGCCTCACCTACAGGCCAGAGAAGACATGCAAGAGCGGCCCCATACAGGAGGTTAGTTGTCCCCATTCCCAGCACTCAGAGATGAAGTCAATATTCCACAGCTATATACAGCTGACTGTATGCACGCATGAATAAACATTACTAGAGTGATCCGCACCACTGACTACACTAAACAGTCTTTAATTCTAAAATGAAGACAGGAAGAGGGTGTCGCGCTGTGTGACACTGATGGTTATTGTTGCTCTGCCAGTCGGGACTTTCCTCTTTAAATGTGGCTTTGGATGATCGAGGCATCCTGATGTTGCACTCAAGCATGCATGCAACCATATATATATATACATATACAGTTCATACACACACACACACACTATAAAGTAGCAAGAGGATGGGAAGAGTCCGTCAATGGAAAAATACACTGAATTGCAGATGCTTATGTTTAGCATTGGGATGAAACAAACCATAAAAATGGCAGCACACAATGTACCCAAATCTGGGTACATGCAGTACACAGCACATAATAACGGCTTTACACGATGTACACAAGAGGAAGGTGGAGTATCTGGTTCCAGTAGAAAGCCTGTTTTTGTACTGTTTCGCAGGCAGATTTCAAAACATCCACATTATCGTCTATCAACAGTTCATCCATATTCTGATCTCAAGATGCCAGGATAGTCTTTTTTTTTTTCTTTGCAGCTGTACATGTCACTGCTTATTATTCTCACAGGGTGTTATCTAGCTCTGTGCTTCAATATGCAACGGCAAAACTATATTCATATAGTGCATTTTTAACAATTTTTAACAGAAAATGATTCGGCAACAATTTGGATGATCTATTAATCGTTTTGGTAAAAAAAATAAAAATAAAAAAAGCCTAAAATTCAGCGGTTGCAAATTTTCAAATATGAATATTTCCTGGTTTCTATGTCTTTTTATGATAATAAATTGAACATATTTGGGTTGTACAGTTGATTGTTTGGTTGGGCAAATCATTTTTGACATTTGAAGAATCTAATCTAATCTTTTATACTATCTTTTAGATTAAACAATGAATCAATGAATCAAGAAATAATACGCAGATATGTCAATGAAAATAATCGCTGTTGCAGCCCTTAAGGAGACACAGTTACATCTGCTCAGTCACACCAAACACAAACAGAAACGACTCAGTTACTTAAATGCAATTGTTATTTTTTAGAAGCAGCGTAAATGCATATAATTTATGTATTTATACATATGTTTGTAAACTACAACATGCTGTATGACTTGAACATGATGTTCACAACAGTCGTGCACAGCTGGATAATTGCTGTGAGTGGAGGTATGTAAAAGTAATAAAGAAGATTCATGTTTAGGTTAAGACGTTTTAAGCGGAGCCTGCTACCATCAGGGGTCTCACCTCCATGAAACACTACACCCCTCCCCATGTGAGTGTGTGTTTCCCTCACAAAACATAACAAGCCAATTGAAAAAAGTTTCCATTTGGCTACTTTATGGAGACCCCCTCACTGGTGGTACGTGCCGTGCCTGACAGCTCCAGCGGGTTCTCTGGAGGGAGCGACCATCTGCACGATCAGGTGCTAATCTCTTTGGCTACGTTTAGTCTCAAACTGCACGAGTGTTTTAAAACACTGAAGTCCCAAACTAGAGCCAGAGACGGCTGATATACTGCCCTGCGAGTCAGCAACCAGTCAGTCAACTCCTCAACCTGATGGAAAATCACTTCTCAACACAAGAAAAACACACACATGTGTATATCATATTATACCCTAATCACTTTATGTTTCTGCTCAGGAGCGAGATGCTGTTTGGGGGTCTGGGGATTATCCGCAAAAATGTTTTATACGTTCAAGATGGGATGTTACACAATTTTCTTGAGTAACGTCTCTATTTAAGATGTTTGGAAGCTACATGCATCCAAATATACAAGAAATATCTTCTGTTAACGTCATACTGTAGCTTTATTTCTCATTTACCCAAGACAGAAGAGATGGACAAGTCATACATCTTACTCCTAACACCCGATAGTTTCATATTAACATTGACTAGGGTGACCAGATCCCAACAAACCAAATGTGGGATAAAGAGTATGTTTGTGTGGGACAATGTGGGACACGTTACCAAGGCTGAGAGGTAGTCTATAATTTTTATATAATGTCTAACTTAAAAAATAAACATTTCTATTCTACCCCTTATCTTGTAACATCTCTATGCTTTGCCCGAATGCATCCATAGATCGGCACGTTTCTTGTGAGACTCACATGAACTGTGTCGCTTCGTGTCGTATCCCCCCCCTGTGTGAAATTGAAAAATAACTGGCAAATTTCACAAAAAAACTAAGAATCTCCTTCCACTGGTTTCACCCACTTATAAGTAGCCTTTGCTGTAGTCGCATCTCTTTTTCTTTGTGGTAGTTTCCATCATATTCCGCCTAAATCTGCATAGTTTGTGACTTTAAGGTGACTCTCGATTTTCCCCCGTTGGGCGTAGCGTAGCAGAGACGTGAAATGTTAACCTGCATTTGATCCACGTGTGCCCGGTTTGATTGACAGCAAACGTTTTGGAAAAAATATGTACGGTAGTCAAGGGCAAGAGACATAAATTTGTTGGTGACGTATATTGGGCGAGACGAGAGATGTAGTTCACTGAACGGTTTCACACAAAACTAAATGATACTACGACGAACTGAGACTTTCTTGATTTGTAAAACAACACATTTTGTTATTTAATTTGATGGACTTAACCAATACATCCCATCGGTTCTATCAGTTATGAAAACGTGATCACAAAAGTTGCTGAAAGTTGTGGAAAGCTGATGATTTCTTTCAACAAAGTGCATCTATGTCCTGCTAAAAACACCATATCCTCTCACCCAGCTCAACCCTCGTGTTCAAAATAAGTGTCGAAGCCGGAGGGTCAACCTGCAGTCCAAATAGACCTGCCCTTTCCAGACATTCCCGTCTGAGAGGAACAGCAGCACATAGATGCATCTATTTCCTGTCAATTTCATGCTCTCTGCTACGAACGACCAAAGTACAGAACATTTCCAAACAGCTCAAGCCAAAAGACACATCCAACAAATTCAATCTATAAATCTCTGGCTGAAAGATGTAAATATCAGGAGAGGCTCAGTGCAGCCACATGTTCCCTACATGTTAAGAAACTTGGTGTGCAGCCTTCACTGCGAGAGCACTTTATCATCATTTAGTCTGTGCACATGCCGTGAAGTTATACAAGTGTGTTTTTACTGGCCGGGCCGGAGTTTCACATCCTGAACTCAAATGGTTGTTGTGACTAATGCAGACGTTTGATAATGTTCTGCTCCCCAGTAGCTCTCAGGCAAGTGCTCAAAGGGAGATGTGTTATCGTAGAATAATAAGCAGTAGCTCCTTAAAAATATGGAACATGTGAAAGTTATTGAGGCTTGCACGACAGCCCAAGATCAAAGGTCAAATGTGACAGGGGGAGCTCAGATTCAGGGTTACTATGTGAGAGTCAGGATGCCTGTGATGGTCTGACGGAGGTTAGTCTCTGAGTTATCACAGGTCAGGAGCTGCTCTGATTTTGATAGTTGTGCTGTGGTGTAATTGAATTACTGAGCCTTTGCCTGCTTGTAAATGATAATGGAAGACTTCCACACCCTAAAGCACATTTTACACACGCCTGATTAATGACTTGAAGTGCAAATATAGCCATCAGGGAAATTACTACTTTTGTTATGCTTGATGCTCTGTGGCTGCACACATGTTGTTTTTATAGTTGTTCTTAACGGCCATAGTCGAAGGCGAGCGAAAACTCGTTTAAATATACCAGTCTCTCCTTCAAGGCTTCCATCATAATGTTGCACTCGGTTGTTCACGTGAAAAGTGACAGAAATAGTTGTGTCAAGCATGAAAAAAGAGGGATTAAAAGACACTCTGGCTCGTCTATCACCTCTGCACAGCTGGTCAATCACGGCACAAAGTGCTGAATGTTGCACTGTCAGGTTTGGAAATTTGCAGAAATTACCAACTTTAGAAAGGTGCGGGAGGTTGCTGAAGCTATTCGACCCTCCGACAAGCACTTCTGATGAAGCTCATTGGGGGCTTCAGTAGACATAGTTTAAAGAGCGAAAGGATTGAAGGTGGATGAGTCTGACAACACAACGCTTTCTTCCACGACACTGCTGTTTGCATCCTGTGCGTTAAGTTTCACTTTCACGTTACAATCAGGTGTTCCTTCGTGTCCCGTGTTCACAACATCAAGTCACATTTGCACTGTAAAAACCAGCTAATCTTTAACTGCTAAATGCTCCACTATCCTCACCAGCTAGTCTGTCAGTTTGGCCGCAAGAGATGTATAAGTTGCGTACGAGTTATCATTAGTTACACATGTTTATTAGGTCCTTTTGCCTAATTTTCCTGTTCACCTTATTAGAAACTTATTTTGGTTTGGTAACATCTTTAAATTCCTTTCATAGATCCCCCAGATGTCAACCTGAACCTTATAAATTAGTCAACTTTATTATGTACATAGTAATCACACTGTAATGTACAATCGATTGTGTCTGGTGCTAACAGGCAGACAAATGGAAAAAACATATTACTGTGTCCATGTTTTCCCCACCTGGGTAGTTAAAAAGTATGATGACATGATACACTTAGTATAAGGCATGTATATCTAACCCATAAAGAATCTTAAAGATCTGTGAGAGAACAAACCGCACCACCTTTTCCCTGCTATGTCTTCTTTCACTCTGTGTGATTTTCTTTTGCGTAATCTTTGTGGCTGAGACTTTGGCAGCCCTGTGTCTGTGTAAAAAACCTTTGTGAGACCAGAGGTGGACTGATCTGCTGGATCCTGCAGCTGCTGGCAGCCAACAGTCCTGTCTAGACACCCAACCAGATGTCCGGCAGCTACAGACACACACTGCCATCTAGTGTTACAATGAGCTCTGAGAGGATGACGGAGTTCAGATCTTCAGCATCTGTTTGCAGTAAAGGGCCACCTACATGGAGATCTGTATGTCCTGACTGCAACAAAAGGGATCTGCCACTCATCCAAACGTGCCCCCCCAGCGGACGAGAGGCTCAAATAAATCAGCACTTCGGTCTGAAATTGCAAACAAACTTGGCAGAAAACGGATCCAGACAGGCTGGATGAAGAGTCACTCTTGAAATAAACATACAACCTGTGCTTTGTGGCCTTATTATGGGTGTCTTGAAGCCGCATGTGTTTGTTTTCTCTATGAGTGACTGTGGTCAGTAGAAACCTTCAGTACACTACTGACTGTGGTGGTGAAAAGAACATAATAAATCTGTCAGATAACCAAAGAAATCAGCTTCGAATATGCAGATCAGAGAGTGTGCCAACTTTCTTTTTCTTTCCCAAAACAATATCTCTTCTTTGCTGTGAGGAAACAAAACTGTGCACAGAGAACGGAGTCATGTTGACGTTGAGCGCTGCTGCTTGAAATTTGTGAGATAAAATCTGAATCTAAACAACTCCCCGAAGTCCTTGATTATCTGACAAAGTATGGAAACATTCCTTCAGTCGGCCATACAGCTGATGCGTGTTAGACATCATTACTTCGGTGAAATTACATCAGCATGTCTCCTGCTGTGGAAGGCCCTCGTGCTGCCCCGTGAGAAGACGTATAACATACATTAAAGGATCTTTAGAGGACGACATAATAATAATAATGAATTTAATTTATATAGCACACTTTAAAATACAGCTGTCAATTATATAAAATATTTAATTGTGATTAATCGCACGATTTTCCATGATTAACCGTGATTAATCGCACATGTTTTGTGTTCAAAATGTACATTAAAGGGAGATTTGTCAAGTATTTAATAGTCATATCAACATGGGAGTGGGCAAATATGCTTGCTTTATGCAAATGTATGTATATATTTATTATTGGAAATCAATTAACAACACACAACAATGACAAATATTGTCCAGAAACCCTCACAGGTACTGCATTTAGCATAAGAAATATGCTTAAATCATAACATGGCAAACTGCAGCCCAACAGGCAACAACAGCTGTCAGTGTGTCAGTGTGCTGACTTGACTATGACTTGCCCCAAACTGCATGTGATTATCATAAAGTGGGCATGTCTGTAAAGGGGAGACTCGTGGGTACCCATAGAACTCATTTTCATTCACAAATCTTGAGGTCAGAGGTCAAGGGACCCCTTTTAATATGGCCAATTTGTGTTAACGAGTTAACTTTTACAGCCCTAAAATATAGACTTCTATAGAGGCTCAGCTGAGATGCATTTTTTCGGTTTATTGGAAGGTTATTAGACGATTCCCCGGGGAACTTCCCCCCCGGAATTATGAGTCAAAACACACAGAAATCTTGGGCGTCTGTCCCTGGATCATATGACAGGAATGCTCAGATCGCTGCCACCTCTCCCTTCCTGCCATCTCTGCCATCCCTTTGATTTTATTTGCTTTGCGGTCTGTGGACGAGGACCCCGAATCGCTCGTCGTGGCAGAGAGCCGCTCTGAGAACAGAGATGCTGTGTGTGTGAAGCACCTCTCAAAACAGTCTTACATAATGTCAACACAATTACCCACATTAAGCTCTAGCGGCTACAAGTAAATTCAAGGGCGACAAGCCAGAGCTGTTTCACTCCCTGATCTGAGGGCTTTTATGAAGCGGTAGGGGCATGGGGGACAGGAAGAGACAGATTAGGGAGCAAAGTTGATTGGTCTTCAGTACCGTGTCCTCTCCCTCTCTTGATAAAAAGAAAGTAGCAGATTATTTTTCTTATTTGTTGGCGGCCGCATGGGAAGGAGCTCTGTGCTTCAGCTTGTTAATGACTTCCACACTGTTCCACACTTTGTAAAGCGCTTTATGTTGACTTTAGATCACAGATCTGGTCGTATATAGGCAGGACTTTACTCTGCAGGAAACTCAAAGCGGAGAGTTAACAGCCTTAATGATTGATGAATTATTGCTTATCAATAAAGAATACAACTTCATGAATTTGATTAATGAATGTCATTTTGAGAGGTTCCTTGAATAAATGAACAAGACTGAGAGTCTACAGCCATGCTAGCAGCTGACACGTAGCAGGTTTTATTGACCATGTTTATCATCTTGTTTTAATGTGTTAGCTTCAGGTTAGCATACAAACATTTGGTAATAAGCACCAGTACAACTGAGGCTGATGGGAATGTCATTTGTTTTGCAGGTGTTTGGTCATAAACATTGACCCTATATTAAGATGGACGACAGACAGCTCCTCAAAAGTGAAGCCAAAACATCTGGATCGCCCCCTAGTGGCTGGCTGCAGTATAGGTCATAAATCCCGCTGCCAAACTAAAAAGTAAATACACGTCAAATAAATTTTCCCAAAGATGGTTTCTGTCACGTTGATGTATGTTCAAGTGCTCATTTTCTCATATGTTTGGTTTTAATTAGTTATTCAATGCTATAAAAGGGGGTGAGATGTCATGATTGACAGCTGTGATTGACAGCTGCTTTGAGTGAAGTAGTCACGAAGCAGGAGGCTCAGAAATTGTACGAGAGAGATGTAACTTTAACTTTCCATAACCGTCACGAGTCTGTGTCATTTAATCATAAATGTAGTTATAGGGATATTAAGGTTAGTTGTTGTGTCTTTCTAGCCAAAACACTGCCGTAGTGCTAACGTAGCAGCTAGTTGGCTCAAGCTAACAGGCATGCGGCCGTGCTCGGCTCGTGGTTGGCTCAGGTGGGTGTGTGGACGGGACCTCGATACCGCGGCTCCAAAACCCCCCATCATTGTTGCGCAGACTCTGGCTCCAAATGACATCAAAATCTCAAGATGGCAGTTCCCGTATCTAGGATATTTTGGCTTCACTTTTGCACAGCGGGAGGAAGCTGAGACACGTCTTCCATCTATATATACAGTCTATGGTCATAAACCAAAGAACTGGAAAGATTAGAAGATGGCGGTGCTAAATAGAAGAGATCGCCAGAGTTATTACAATGTATCCTGAGGGGGACATGAATGTGTGACCAAATCTATTCAATAGCTGCTGAGACATTTTCACAAATGTCAACCTCATGGTGGCACAAGAGGAAAATTCAGAGGATTCGTAAAAGTCATGAGGATTCATCGCCTGGGAACCATGGACGTCTGTACCAAGTTTTGTACCAATCTAACTCGTAGACATTGAGAGATATTTCACTGGATGTGTGAAAACTTTGACCTGCTTGTTGAGTTAGGATTCATCCTTTGGGGACCATAGATATCTGCACAGAATTTCATGGCAATTGATCCAATAGTTGTTCAGATCTGGACCAAAGTAGTCGATCAACTGTAAAACAGACCAACATCCCTATCCCTTCCATTTTTCCACTTCACTTATG